>APFE031062524.1:43062-87617 GCA_000404065.3 Pinus taeda | reverse complement strand
GGTAGTATTAGATAGATGGTATTAATAAAACCCACGGTATTGACCCGTGGTATTGCATGTATGAGTCATATATAAAGGATAGAGACTCCCTGCGAGGAGTATCGTGTCTTGTTTTTGTAATCGAGCTCTGCTCTATTGGAGGTTGCCCCCTCGAAGAGGCCTGTGAACATTTCTCTCTGAGTAATAAAATCATTGCTATTCTGTGTTCTGGGTATATTTTCTTCGCATATTCTGTGTTCTGGGTATTTTTATCGCATATTCTCTGTTCGGTATTGCTTTGCAGGTTAAGAAGCATAACATAATGGAATTGAACATCCTATATATTATTTAAGCCGAAACTTAAATGATACGGAAATGAAATACTCCTACGTTGAAAAGCTCGCCCTAGCAACTGTTCAAGCGATACAGAGATTTCTACGTCCTCTTCAAAAAAACTACCATTTTATCAGATTTCAACCCCATGACTTATATATTGTCGTGACAGTTGCTTGGGGGCAAATATTCAAAATGTATAGAAATTCTACAAGAGTTTGATTTGGAATTAAAAAAATCCAAATCAAAGAAAGCCCTGGTATTCGCGGAGTTACTATGTGATCTCCCATCGCCGTCCAATGATGCAACATCCGAAGGAGAAATCGTGGATGAAAATTTGTTTCTGATATCTTCAAGTGATCTGTGGTACGGAGATATAATTGTCTATCTCCAGACACAAACATATAGGTCTAATATCTCACGCTCTGAACAACGACGTATTTGATACCAAGTGAAAGACTACGTGATTGTCGGTGATACCCTTTACCATCACGGTATCGATACAGTTCTGCGGAAGTGCCTCACCCATGAGGAGGACGAAAAAGTCTTGAATGATTGTCATTCAGGTGGGGGGCATCAATCTGGTTATGCTACAACGCAAAAAATTTTTGCGAGCAGGATACTTCTGGCCAACAATGTTCAAAGATTGCATAACTGCAATTAGAAGTTGCCATGCTTGCCAAATTTTTTATAGCAAAACCAGAAGACCACCCACATCGCTGCAACCAGTAGTTGATGTTGGGCCATTCACCAAATGGGGCATAGATTTCATGACATGTAACCCCACCTTGGCCAGGGGACATGGGTCTATCATAGTCGCAGTAGACTATTATACCAAATGGGCCAAGGCGATGCCTACATTAGACAATAGTGGTGAAACGACTGCCCTTTTCTTTTTTAATCACGTAGTCTCCAGATTCGGTGTTCCATAGGCCATAGTCACAGATCATGGATCGCATTTTCGCAATCACATGATGGTTGAGTTGGCTACCAAATTAGGATTGTCCCACGACAGCTCTACTCCGTACTATCCACAATCTAACGGACAGGTTGAGGTGATCAACAAGGTCCTAAAGCGCATGATGCAAAGAATGATCGGAGTCCATAAACGGGATTGGCACCTAATCCTGTACTCGGCCTTGTGGGCATACCGGACATCGGTGAGAAATGCAACCGGGTTCACACCTTTTCAACTTGTGTATGGTCTCGAAGCAATCTTACCAGTTCAATGTGAAATCTCGTCCCTCAAACTCGCAGTCGACCTTCTCCCCGAAACCTCAGAAGAAGAGGCTCTTTTCTTGGAACTAATCCAATTCGATGAAACCCGTCGTGATGCAGCTTCGGCTAATGAAGCTCATAAGAAATGAGTCAAAGCACAGTTCGAAAAAAATGTCAAACCTCGAGTCTTCTCAAAAGGTGACCTGGTCTTACTTTACGACCAAGAATCCGATAAGTTGGGAGCAGGGAAATTCAAATCGTTATGGATGGCCCTATATGTTAAGCGTGTTATTAGCAAAAAGGAGCCTACGAGTTGATTGGACTATGATGGGATTCCACTGGCGCAACCTCACACGGGTTGTTACCTCAACGTTACTATGCTTATTCCACGTAGTAATCTGTTAGAGCGATAACTAGGTTTCTCTCACACCACCAATTATTCCACATTTATTAAGTCCCAATCCGGGATCGTTTTGTTCTTTTCAAGGAGTAACTCAATCCGAGGCTGTTTTGCCCACCAGTATTATGCTCGGTAGTATAGCGCTCTAATGATTTGAAAGGAAATGGACACTAAACTGTAACTAAACCAACTCAAAAGATAAAATCACACAAAGCAATTGATCAGTCAAGGGTACGGAACCAATAACCCTTCCCTTTAGAAACTGATAAAGAAGGAAACCAAAGCATGGACTTATAGATCTAGGAGTCAGGAAACGTCTTGCTGGGCTCACGACAGTCTTAGGCCTGCTATCACGCGAAAGCAACAAAGGCGGATAAGCGAAAGTAAATGGAACAACAGTTATGAAATGGAACAACAGTAATCAAATGGAACAACATAAGTAAATGGAACAGAAAACAGGAAACGTCAATCAAATGGAACAAAAAACTTAAATGGAACAATAAACGCAAATGGAACAGTAAACGCAAATGGAACAACAAACTCAAATGGAACAGCAAACTCAAATGGATGTACACGTTCTAAACTATTACAACAATGCGAGAGTAATGTATGATGTGACTATATTTCTAAGCAAAGTGATATTGTCTTCAAGTCTCGCAAAAACTTATTTTATATGAATCCAATGATGATACCAGTCACACTAATACCTTGTTATAGAAATGGATGCAATTCGAATAGATTCACTTTATGTAACACAGAGACGTGAGTCAGGAAACTTATTCAGATGCAGAGATTAGCTAAGAAGCATAGTCTATCATATAAAAGATATATTAGATTGCTGAAACAAAAGAAATAATCAAACCACACCAATCACCGTATGATACAACAGCGAGTGACCGTTAGAGCTGGGCCCTTGGCTACAAACACCGCTTGAAGCTACTTCAGATGCAGAAACGAAGTGAACACAAAGTCATTTATATTGATTGCATTAACAAAGGTACACAAAATCAGGTCTCAGCAAAACTTAATGCTCAAAGCTGTTCTGAATCATGTAATTACAATAATTGATTCCCCTACGCTCGATGGCATGGTATCTTTATATAACAGAAATGACGGAGATATCTAGATACAAAAGATAAGCTAAAGCAGCGATCCCTCAGGATCAGAGATCCTGAGGGATTCGCTTAATCGTTCAGTTCTTCTCTTTCCTTTCTTGCGTTCTCCATCTTGGTGTCCTACGTTCTTTTCCTGGATCATTCAGCTCTAATTTTACTTGATCGTGTCCGCATCCGGTTCCCTATCGATGGGACAGCAGTTGCTTTCCCTTTGCTTCTTGTTTTTGCTCGATGATCCCCTGTTTCCGCGTCCTTCTGCATAGAAAACATCGATTATTGGTGATTGAGCTTCGTTTGTCCATTTTCACACAATTTATCAAAATCCTTTTATTCTTTAGACTTATAATGCAGAAAAGGTTAGGAAACTTATTAGAAAACCGCTAGATTACTATTCAAAAAGCATACCTTTCAAGCGCTCCACAGTTATGAGTTTTAAAGAAAAGATGACAAAATAATCGATAAAACATACCTTCTTCAGTACTCCACACACCCCCCTGCTTACCCTTTTTCATGCCCTCATGAAAACATTGTAGTTGACATGTAAGGCAGTGAGAGAGTAGGCTGGAGATGGATCTCATGTGGTGGTCTACATCCATGATGCCTAACTAGGTGTTCAAAAAGATGGCCTGTCTGACCCTCAGGCATCTGATACAGGGCTTGGTATCTAGCTGAAGGGTGCCAAATAATCAGACTCCAGAACCTATATCCTAACCAAGATGGCCCCACCCTAAAGATAAATTCAGCATAGAGGTTCAAGCGATCAACGACTAACTTAAAGTTCTCATAATTAAATGGTTCCCTGAGTTGGATATTCGGATTAGAAATCTGATATCGAAATTTAGCAGCGTCAATGGCAAGCTCTTTGATGGTAAAGAAGTATTCTATCCCTTGCCTATCAAATTATTCTTGATCCTCTTTTTAGGACGTAGTTTCCTTGCTTGAGGGGTTATTTGTTATGCCTCTTGCACCTGCACGTATTAAGCTAGTGGATCTTGGGGTGAACTGTTCTCCATTATCAGGTGTGTATTTCTATTTTCATTATACCAGTTCTTCACCTTCTCATCTTTTGTTGTGGACATTGATGAATACCCTGATTTGAAACTCGTCCTTTCACAAATTTTCTTGCACACTCTCCTAGGATCATATCCATGAAAGTCTTTAGTTGCGAAGTGCAAGCGACCCAAATCTTGTATTTCTCTAGTTTCCACCTTGTGGATCTTTAACTCATATAGGATGATCCTCAAAGGGAAGGTGGGACAAGGGGATTTCTTCCTCCTGTGAAGAAATCTAGACAATCCCTTGTCCAACTGATATGCTACTTCGTACATGACCACCTTATTGGTCACATATCGTGACATGAGATGAGGGGATATCTGACAATGATCCAGATTTAAATACTGATCTGGATTTAAACAGGAAAGCAACAAAATACAGAGATAACCATATACACAAAGATGCAGCGGAAATAATACTTCATTTCATTAATGGAAAATACTTAAATATGCTTACAACCAGAAATGGAGATAAACCAGCTGGGGCGATGGTAGCTTATCTTTGAGAAGAGATGTGGCGGCTACATGCCTCCAAACTATGTTAAAATGAGGCTCGAAGGCCTATTTATTGTTGAGAAACAATGGAAAACCCTTCACATCCCGAAACCTAACCATAGAAGATGAAACGCCAAATTGTGGGCCCCATTTGGGTAAATTGGTACATCAATTTCCCAGGGTCGTAACTTTGGCATACAATCTCCGTTTAACACGTACAATAGCTTGTTAGAAAGATCTCTCCGAGCACTACAACTTTGGGTAGGGAAACATTAGTGCATGGACCCATTTTGCCCCCAAATTTCCCAAAAAACGTCGTTTAGGGCCTCAAAACGGCTTTGGAAGTTCAGGACCCCAAAAACTGCTAAAAATAGTAAATTGTGCTACAATTTAGGAAACTGAAAAAGCTGAAAGAGATAGTTGTGGGGGTCCAAATGGGATAGGTGGGTGGCCACCAACATCCACCTAGATCATTCCTCCCTCCTTAGGAAGCAATGGTCCCCATTGCGTTGAGTTCCTCCTTGAGATGAGGAAGCTTCTACTGAGCTGGGTTTCTGGTGAGCTGTTCTGTAATCTCTGATGTGTCTAGTAATGGTGGGAAGCATGGTCGACGATGGTTCATATTGAACACTCGGCGCAGGCGAAGGAATGGAGGAACGTTGTTCTCCAAATCATTGTTTCCCATAGCCTTGGTAATGGTGTAAGGACCATGTCGAGTGGCCTGAGCTTTTGATGAGCTCTTGTAAGGCGTTCTTTCTACAGATGTAACCAAACTTTGTCTCCCACCTGAAACTTGTGTGGTACCCCTATGGATGAGGAGAAGTTGTTCCTGTGTTTTTTCATGACCGTATCCCTTTGCTGCTGCTACTGCATGGAGGAACCCTTCGCGGGGGTCATGGATGTAGCAACGATCTTCCCCTTACTTTGGGAGCGAACCTTTCCTAGTGTGGGAGATGAGCTTGCTGCCTTTCTTAGTAGAGATGAAAGAGGTGACGGTAGGTGGGGCTACCTCTAGTATCCTGTATAATGAATTATCCAAAGAAATAATGATAGCGCGAGGCCTTGACTCATACATAGCATGTTGCCTCCACAAGTATGGTTGGCCTAATAGTACATCGCAAACATCCAGAGGTGTAACATCACACAATACCTTATCTATGAAGGGCTTGATGCTGTAGGGAAGACGACACTGTTGGAGAACTTTGAGATCTCGTCCTTCGTGAAGCCACCCGATACTGTACGGCTGCAGGTGTGGTGTAGTCGGTAGGCCCAACCGCTTCATGACCTCTGCTGAAACGAGGTTCTTTTGGCTACCACTATTGACAATGAATTGTAGCGACGAACCCTTCACCCACATCTATGAGTGGAAAAGACGTTCCCCCTCCTCTAGATCTTCAGGCTCATTTTTCTGGATCTTGGCGGTGGCAATAGTGGCGCTGGGATCCGCATCAATGATCTGCTTCCCTTTGCCATTCCCCTTGCAAGTTTTAGCTCAGGGTCAAAACATGGATCTGATTCGAAAGCCTTCAACTCGGCCACCAGCGACTGCTTGGTCCAACACTCACTTGTGTTATGAGTGTGACTGTTGTGGAACTCCCACCACTTTCCTTTGTCCTTTGGCTTTGTGGTGTTGTTCTTTTCTTGTGGCTTCGACGGGTTTTCTTGGGTCACCCTGCCTTGGCTTTGTCCTTTGGGCTTCGGATTTGCAAATCCAAAGTCTCGCTTTTTCTATTTGAACTTTTGCTTGATTTTGACAGTGTATCGGTACGCCGTTCCGAGCGAGGAGATGTTCAGGAACTCCATCTCTTCCTAGATGTATCTGTGTAGGCAGCCGTGGTATTTGAGTACCAGATGTAGATCAGAATCTTTGATACCCAACTATGTGCGAAGGGTATGAAAAATTTTTGTGAACTTCGGCACATCTTGGTCTCGTCCCTGTTGCAGTGTGGTCCATTTGATGTATTTGTCCTCATAGCTTTTGACAGGGTAGTATTGCTCCTTGATGACATCCCAGAATGAATCCCAAGTGGGTGCGGCTGAAAATAGTGAGCCCATACTTTCATTCTTCTGCTCACAGTAGGTTTCCCACCAGTCCTTAACGTGGGGGGCTGCTTTGAGAAGAGAGAAAACAATCTTTTCCTGACTCGAAAATTCATGAATAGAGAAATACCTATCTAGCAGATTTAACCATTTATCTACAACATCTGCACCTATTTGACCCTCGAAGATGGGGATTTCAAAATTAACTTGTACCTTAAAGGGTGTGGAATTTCCAGAGTAGCTGTTGGAAGCCGATGCGTCGCCTCTGTGTAGCCGCTGAAGGATATGCGCAAAACTATCCATCATCGCATTCCTTTGCCGCTCGAGGGCTTCTTCGAGTAAGATTTTGATAGGATCTCCTGCCCCCTCATCTTTCTTTTCATCTGCCATTGGAGGCCGTCAGGATTTGCGAGGCTGGTCTTGCAAAGGTTCGACTAGTTCAAGCCCTAACTCCTTATATCCCGACCTCGTTGGGGACATACAAAGAAAAATAGAGAAAAAGCAGACCACTCTGATACCACTGATCTGGATTTATACAGGAACGCAACAAAATACAGAGATAACCATATACACAAAGATGCAGTGGATATAATACTTCATTTCATTAATGGAAAATACTGAAAATGCTTACAACCAGAAATGGAAATAAACCAACTGGGGCGATGGTAGCTTATCTCTGAGAAGAGATGTGGTGGCTACATGCCTCTGAACTATGTTACAATGAGGCTCAAAGGCCTATTTATTATTGGGAAACAATGGAAAACCCTTCACATCCTAAAACCTAACCCTAGAAGATGAAATGCCAAATTGTGGGCCCCGTTTGGGTAAATTGGTACATCAATTTCCTGGGGTCGTAACTTTGGCATACAATCTCCGTTTGACGTGTACAATAGCTCGTTAGAAAGATCTCTTCGAGCACTAAAACTTTGGGAAGGAAAACATTGGTCCATGGACCCATTTATTGTTGAGAAACAATGGAAAAATCTTCACATCCTGAAACCTAACCCTAGAAGATGAAACGCCAAACTGTGGGCCCTGTTTGGGTAAATTCGTACATCAATTTCCTGGGGTCGTAACTTTGGCATACAATCTTTGTTTGACGTGTACAATAGCTCATTAGAAAGATCTTTTCGAGAACTACAACTTTGTCAAGGACAACATCGATCTATGGACCCATGCTACCCCTAGATTTCCCAAAAAAACCGTTTAGGGCCTCAAAATGGCTCCAGAAGTTCAGGACCCCAAAAACTGCTAAAAATAGTAAATTGTCCTACAATTTAGGAAACTGAAAATGCTGAAAGAGACAATTTTGGTGGTCCAAATGGGATAGGTGGGTGGCCACCAACATCTGCCTAGATTAGACAACCAAAATATCTAATGTATGTACCCTCAGACACTGTAAACCAATTCATGGTATCTTGTAGTGACTCCTTCACCTAATCAATCATGCAAGGAGGATCAATCTCGAATATCATATGAAAAATAACTGCAAAGAAGTGCTTAGCCTATCTATCATATGTGCCTCCGAATCTTGATTCTGATAACAATATGTAGTGAAAGTAAATGAGGAACTTGTCCCGAGGGGTCTAATTCCAAGTACATTCTTGGGAATACTTATTGTGCACAAATTCTAACCAAATAGAAATGTAGACTTATAGAATTATGGGACCTAATTCTCCCTTAAAGATGATTTTTCCTGCCCCACATGACGTTGCAACTCAAATGACACAATATCTTCCCAATTGAAATATCTACCACGAGCTACCACCATATTAAGCATATATATCCAGTTTTCCTCAAGCACCTCAGCATTCTTCCGCTCGTGCAACCAAAAACACATGGAAATAAGATACTGATATACATATATGAGAATCTTGGTCGGATAAACTGAAAATAAGCACTGGTGAAACTTAGCTGGATCTTAAAACCAAGATTTCATAATGTCAGTTGTGTCAAGGTCGACCCATCTGGTGTAGAAGTCATTATTTGTATATTTTATGGGCCTAAGAATCTTGTAGTAAGTCTGCATGTCTTTTCCATAATAGGTTGCATTTGACCACTCTTTCACTACGAAGCAAGAGATGAGAGTCATACATGTGCATGATAATCCACTCAATCACTTCTGCATAAGGAATGACCAAGAATCTGCATGTGATCCTATGCATCATGGATCAATTGATATTGATGTATACTTATGAGTCCTCAAATTTCTCAAGAAGACTTTTCTATATGAATGTGACTTTTATGCTGCTCCATGTGACCTCTGTAGACTTATCAATGAAGCACTATGTGTCAACATATATGGGAATGGTTAGATTTGTTGCTTCAACTGCTTCCTTAGCGCTTTCCTCTAAATATTCTTTGGAGGCCACTTTACGTGTAGTGGGAGGCATGAATCCAACATATGATGAAAGGGTGACAATACTTGTAGCTCGAACACTTGTTTATGGCAGCGCACTCATGATTATAAGATTATATTTATGAAACTAAATATGCAATAATATCTCAACAAATCATATTCAAAGAGCCATTAAATGTAACTCGAAATGTAAATATGTGAGCGAAAACACATAATCACTTGCATGTGTAAGAAAATTTGCATGCAAACAAGGAGGGCACACTTTCAAAGCATGAAGAGGGATTAAGGTCATTTAGGGATTTTTAGTGCACTCATGCACTCAATAAAGAGAAGGAAAACCATCAAGGGTGCACTAGCGCACTCAATAGGGATGAAGGATGAGGCTTCAAGTGTTAAAGAATTCATGGAGAAATCATGCACTCAAGGAGACAGAGAGGGTGCATTGCGCACTTCGAATGGATGAAGGGACAAGTCTTGGGCCCTTCAGGCCTTCAAGGTACGCTCATTCGCTCGAGGGCAAGGAGGGCGCACTAGCACATGCGAAAGGGACAAAGGAAACTCACTCAAGCGTTCGGGGTGCGCTCATGTGCTCAAGAATGGTGTAGTTATTTGTGACAAAAAAGTGCACTGAAGAGACAAACTGCTCTCATATAGGTGCAATTTTCAAAGCTGATCAAGCTTCGGGTTCCAGAAGTGCGCTCTACCTGAGGATGGCTCAAGAACAAGTCTGGCAACAAGAATTCGTGATAGAAATTACAAGAAGGATCCATATGAGTTTATGGATGTTGTTGCAATCATGGTGAGAGAGGAATGTGAGTAGTTTCAGCATGAAACAACAAACTAACACTTGTAGAAACAAGATTTAATGAAAACTCTAGTAAATAAATGGGGGAAAGAAAGAAAAAAAACGCCAGTAAGGAAACCAAGATCGACAGTGAAACCATGAAAGGAAATTAATAGATTCAACATGAAAAACTTACGTCTAACACCAATTGATGAAGAGTTTCTTGATCCACAGTTGTGCATCCAACCCAGATGAGAATGATTACAAAAAATAATTATTAGCTGGGTTGCTTTAAAATAAATTACATACAGATCAATTTCATGCATGATCACCACTTATCGACCAGTTAATGAGTTAGTTGAAGGGAAGTTATGTAGGCTCCTATTTTCTAGAGTACGACCACATGCAACAAAAAGGCTCATTCATGCATTCAAGAAGGGCACATGTCTTTGGCACAAAGGAATGCACTCAAGGAGGTTACACTTGCTCAACATGAAGGAGTGCACTCAAGGAAGGCACAATTCTTCGACTCGAAGGAGTGTGCTTAGCACAAGAGCATGTCTTTATCAACTAGAAGTGCACTTTTGCCTTAGAAGGTGTTTTTTCTTGATTCTGTTTGCTTTTGTGTGCTTTTCAAGTGTGTGCATGGAAAAAAGGCTAGTTTCTAAGTCAGAAAAGTCATAAATCCCCCTAACCATGGGATAGATCACACAAGCACTTCTAAGGGTTAGGTGACGACACTTAGGAAACATTGAATAAGGATGATGAGACACTAGGATAAAACATAAGAGTAACAAAATAAACAATGCAACGACACTAAGGGACTTGAAATGGCGGTTCATGTAGGCTCCAAGATTGACTTAGGCAAAAAAATTAGAGGGTCATTGTCGCAACGAAAACACTTGGTGACACACTAGGAGAAGCCTAACTTCTCTAAAATGGTTTAATTTAGGAATGAATTCTCAATTTACAGGAAGTATTGATTCAATTTGTGAGTTACCTTAGCTACCCACTCTTACCCGATTAAATATATAGTCTTCCCATTTCCACTACTCAATGTAACACAACATAACACAATCCATATCATTACCCTGTCGATGTAAGTAGGGGTAATATAGTACAGTGAGTTAAAACAATAAGAGTATGAGTTTTACATCTCTAGTGTTGCTTCACTACCAGCAGGCCTAGAAAATAACCCAATGGAGTCGCTTCAAGAACACAAACGTTGTTGTGCTGCCAGCAAGCTTGGATGGTACCCTAGAAAAGTCACTTTCCTCACCTTTATGCATAGGAAGCCTTTCTCTTCTTTCACCCTTTATTTTTCTTTCTTTTATTTTTCATAGGACTATGCATAGGCACTGATTATTTTTCATGGCCAGAATAGGGATCCAAACTTATTAAGAGAAAAAGAGGTTTCTCCTTTAAAGACATGTTTAAGACCTTTGATGCTTTTTTTTACTAAAAGCTTTCCCCTTATTTTACTCTACTTATATAGATAAGCAGGAAACCATTATTCAAAACAAGAACAAGTGCAGGAATGAGAATTATAAATAGATACTGGCATCATGTTTTTCTTATGGCTTCTCGAGTGAAGGATCATATTTTCCATCGAAAAATCATCGACTTGAAAGATGTAATCCAAAACACAGAAGAGGGTAACATATAAGCCAAGGGTTGTGTGTTACCACACATTTCCTTTCAAAATATTACCCACGTCATCTTGAAGATCACAACCAGGTTTATTCAAGAATAAATGAAACCAAAAGAGTAAAAAAGGGAAGATGAAAACACAACAGAGGAATGTGATGCATCTAGCTAAATTCAACCTATCCTATTCTAAAATAAACAATATAGGGCCAAGTCATGTGAAATGGAACTTTCAAATGCAAATGTTGGACGCCTAATGAAACCAGAGGTCATATGAATGTACTATAAATGTATATCATTTGTTAATAATAGATACACTATTATGCTTATCATTCATCTGTGGTTTCCGCCATGTATGGGTCTAACATGGTATTAGAGCTGGGGTTAGGCCTAAGCATTTTCAGAGATTTTTAACACTGCATTATTTCCAGAATTTGTCTACCATTTCCTTATTTATAGAAATATTCTAATGCTGCTCTACTACACCTGGGTGCTCTAGCAGACCGCTTCATTACTCTTTGTGAATGTGTATGCGTTGAAGCTCTTTCTTTTATGTGCGCTAGTTCATATGCTGAATGTATATGCATTGCATTCATATATGCATATTGTATTAGTGTTTTGAAAGCCACACTCTCTTCTTTGCGATGTCCCTTGGATGATTCCTGTTGAAGGTTGGCCTGACATGGAAAAGTTGCAATAAATATGTGTTGAAGTCTCTTCTATTGCCCACGCGAGGAGTTGATCTTTCACATATCCCCATTCATATATTATTCTCTGTGCATGGTAAATTTATCTCTGTGTATATAATATCAGTTTACAATGGAAGCATGAACACTGAATTCATGATCCTAATGACTACAATGTCAAAAGAAATGATGATTGCATGTACATTAGCCCGTGACTTGTTGGCAACCTTCATCGATGCATATACATAGTTCTGATCACTATTTGCAGTGTGAAAAAGAGCGAATTTAATCTCCTCCAGTGTAATATCCACGCCCCCTCTGGACTGCTCTGCTCAGAAAACATCCAAAGAAGTTCCATTAAAGAAACTAATAACAGCCTGTTGAACATCAAGGCCAATCTCATCCAATGCCCTCATTATGGAAAGCAACAATCCGGGCCTTCTCGCACAAAACATGTGAATGTTGAGGGACCTTCCATCTCTAGTCTTTACCTCTACCCTTCCAGGCTGAGAATCTGATCCTTTGAGTGCGCAGACAGTGAAATTGGAGGGAATTCTTCCTTAATATGACAAGGGATAAGCGATGCGTGGAAGGAGTCAAGGGATAATGGAAAGAAGAAGGAACATGCAGATTCAGAGGTGGACGTAGGGCAGTAGCTGTCAATGGCCTCTCTGAAGTCCCTTCAAGTTTTGTATGGAGATCATTTATATGTTCCAGAAGTTCCTTCAAGTACTCAATCACATCGCCAAGAATCGATGCCCTGTCCATCTTTGAAATCTTGGGAACAACTGAGTGAAGCATGTAGAGGCGATTGTTAAGCTTCGTTTTGCGCCTATGCTCTGCCGTGATATTCTTTACAGCTACCCATCGATCAGTCATCAGCTTGACTACCTCATTGATAATACACCCATTGACTAAAACCTTACCAGAAATTGAAGATTTGGTATTGTTGTCGCTCTTATTTGTCCCAGAAAATCCTCCACGATTCAAAGCTACAATATTGTTGTTAGAAGAAGCTCCATCCTTTTCTCCATTGTCAGTTGTTCTGTCAAAATGATCTTGAGGTTGGCGCTTATTGAATGCACGATTCCCGTAGGAAGGTTGGTGCTTATTGAACACACGATTCTCGTAGCAAGGCTGACGCTTGGTTGAATCCCCCGTATTTTCCAGCATCTTTGCCTGAAATATTTTGAAGCCCCGCACTGGGTTTTTGAGGAAATTAAAAATGGAAGAAAACTTAGTGAAGCTGATACGTAAACTAATTGGGGTAATTCATTGCCATCATTTCCAACTATAAATAGTCTTGTTATATGTTTATAATAATATGGATTACAATCTTTAACCTATTTAAGATCATTGTATTTAACATTATTGTGAAGTATTTCCAAAGCGTTCAAAAAATCATTCTATTTCAGTGCTTCAACATATTTTTGCATTCTGATTTCAGAGAGCACATTTAGCCTAGTGCTGCCATGCATTTTTGCGTGTTTTGTATTACAGCTCTTTTCTTGGAATCACACATAACCCTTCATATTAAGGGGGGGAATGTTGGACACCTAATCCTCTAAGGGTTGGTGTGGAAGCGGAATAGTCTAAGGAAGTCCAAGAGACCTTGGAATACAAAACCAAGGGTTATATGAATGTACTATAAATGTATATCATTTGTTAATAATAGATACACTCTCATGCTTATCATTCACCTACTGTTTCTGCCATGTATGTGTCTAACAACAACCATATAATCTTGTCTTTAACTTTGGGCGGAAGGATGTGATTGTGTAAGAGTAGAATAAAATGCAATATAGTGACAAGGGTAAACCACACAAACATACGCACTCGATTGCTCTATCAAATGAATGAATCCACAACAACAATAATTACCAGGTATATGATCATACAAGACTCGATGAAGCACATGCAAGTACATGCCATGAGACATGGGTCCTAACCGATAAGATTCCTCGAGGGAATCTACAATAGGATCATGGAAAGAACCTTTAGGGAAAGTTTGGCAAAAAAAACTAATCAAAGAGAGATCCACATCATAAGCGACATCAATAGGCTAACCACAATTCATGTTGTCGTGTGAGTGAGATTCATTGATGGATGATGAAAAACATAGGTTAGATTGAAGAACTTGACATTCATTAAGATCAATCTCTGTTTCCACATCACGGATTAAAGATTTTCTTAAGGTGAGATTTAGTGTTGGAGGTCCAATAGTCAAATCAAACTTCGGTCCCTAAGGGTTAAAATTTTTTATGTGAAGAAAACGAGAATCCATAAAGACAACCATTATCCCACGAGATGGCATTTACAAGAAGATCTTGAGAGAGAATCTTGAACTGACTGAAATCACAAATACCATCAAGGTGATAGGAACATGACATAACCATCAGCATAGGTTGAAGTGTCCTACTTTCCTGACATGACTTTCAATCCTGAGAAAACATGGTCCACTACTTATCTAAACAAGATTCATCATTTAGATAATGGGATTCAAATAGATTTTAAATATTTCTGCAAAAATTCACAATGATAAGCATTTCATCTTCTTGATCGAAAGGAGATATACCTCGAAGAAAGTCTTCTATGATCACATCAGACTCCATTTGAAATTCCAGTAAATCTAAACAATATTGTGGGAACAAAGATTCATCCATGAGATTTGAACAATCATTACCATATAATTTAGAAAAAAGGAAATCAAGAGGGTCATGGTTGTCCAAGGGTTCAATTTGATTAATGGGTTGAGGATCGATGGTGAGATATCAAGATTCAAAGATGGTGATTGATAGGATCAGGCGAATAATCATTAGGTGAAAGACGTGAAATAAAAATCAAATTTTCATCAAGAATTTGATCTTTCGATTTAGTGATTGGTTTAGGTTCAAAACACGGGACATCAAAAGGAGGGGGACATGCAACAAAAGGAATATCGGTTCTTCCTCAGGATGATGAAATTCCTTTTGATTGGGAGAACATAATGAATCAGATTCAAAATATTTTATTGACATATAGACTAAGAAATGAAACTTTTCAGCCAATTACTGCCAATCCACTTCCTCATCGGGAAGTTCATAAAAAATATGAAGCAATCTATCAGAAAAATGTTCGAGCGATTCATTCGATTCCATTCTAAGTTGATCAATTTCAATAAGAAAATATTGTATTCATATTTGTCAAAAATGCAACGAATCTCGTTAACCAATTGCTTGAAATATAAAATAGAATCAGTGGGTAAAGAATAGGACCATTGCTTCGAACGACCATCCAATGTAAGGGTAAATAATTGCGTGAGGATTTATTCAAATAAACACCATTCAAGAATGAAAATTGAACAAATTTAGTAACATAATCTATTGTTGTACACTTGCCATCAAATTTAAAATGCGACAAGTCACTTAAAAATTTCACGGGGATTGAAAGATATAAAGCTTTAGAAAACATCTCAGGATTATGATTTGGGATGAAGCCATTAAAGGTAAGAGATTCAAATAAACTTCAAAGGCTCAACTTGTCATCTGGACCTCCTTCTAGTACCAAAAATGTTGACGGTGCTGGAAGTCGCCAACATGTAAGGGGATCTCCCCAATGTGGAGTCCCAATTAGACCTCACACTCTTTGGTGTAGGAGTCCCATTTGGTTATACTGTCTGAACACCATTAGAAAGGTTTCAAAGATATGCCTTGGTTACAAACACACATAAGAGAACACAACACGTCTTTGGGGAAACAAGTATGTAAGATTTGTGAGACACACAATGCAAGGTGCGCAAGGGAACATCGATGGATGGTAAAAGGAAAATGAGCCTCTAGTTAGAAAAATAGTAGTACTATTCTAAAAGGGGACTTGGGAAGGAAGAGAAAGGCTTGTTCATTACTTGTAGAGTAGTCCACATAATAAACAACAATCATGAAATCATATCAACACTTATTCAATAATAACCATAGCTAAGCAACAAATTAGTTCATTAACTTAGTATGTAACTAAAGCAACATATATCATAAACATAACAATAATAGTCCTACTATATCTACGATACATATATAAATAAGTGTAAGCTCATAGAGATCCTGATTAAGAATGGAAGATCCGATGTACATTGTTATATAAATGAAACACTATATCTAGTAGTGGAATATGAAGCCACAAATTACTTCTCCAAAGAACGATCTATCTCCTATGCACTACAGGATAACCCAAGGCAAGACTCCAAGAATCCAAGCCCTTAGCTTGAGTTATGAGGAGCTATTTATAACTATTGACAATGACCTTTGAGCTTCCTCATGACTCTTTAACTTATATGATTGTTCATATTCTATACATGACTCTTTACATTATATATGTGGCCATTCACATTCCACATGTGTCTCTTAAACTTCATTACATACCATTTATTCCAAAAAATAAATTACATATGAGACGGTGGCTATATAAGACAAAATTGATAATGGGACAAAGTATCGTCATATTAACAAATGATTTTCTTCCTCGTGGATCTCATTTGTAATGTATGTGTGTCATGCTCTGAACTCTATTGAGATGGTTTTTACTTGAACTAGAAAATCCCCTACGTAATGCATCTTCACCTCCAGTGCCTCTATCAATATGGCCTTGCAGCTTAATTATACATTATTCCATATCCATGAGAGTTTCATATGAGCTTTCACTAGCGCAATGGTGTATTATAAAATAATGTCTTTGGTGACCTCCAAGCATTCCTATTTTGTGGCTTGCTTGATCTGTTCGATTTATTTCTTGATCTCCTAGAAGATGATTTCTCTGCCTCTATTTGCTTCGAAACAATGTAAACTTTGAAACAGGAACTGATACGATTACCTATTTTTTTGATGTAGCAAAAAAATCAATCGATGTTGAAAAATGTCAATTCAAAATACATCTTTTTTTGTTTTGGAGCATATTTTTGACACTTTAAATTTTTTTATGTATCAAAAATGAACAATTTTTTTAAAATGTTGGTGATTTTCATGCTAATTTTGAAATTTGTCATGCAACATCAACCACTTCTTTTATAGGGTTTATTTTTAACACTTTAAATTTTCTAATGTATTAATTGTGGATATTTTTTTAAATGTTGGTGATTTTCATGCGGATTTTGAAAAGCATTCAACATAAGCATTCAACTTTTTTTCAGACATTTTCAACACTTTAAATTTTCTTATGTCCTTTGTATGCACCAAAAAAATTAAATGTTGCTTATTTAACAATTTTTCAAGCTGCCTTATTTTTCTTCTTGTTTTTCATCATAGGATGTTAGTTTTCAAAGGGTTTTCCAAACATGTGTTTTTCACTTTTTCTTTGCAATGTTTTTTTCTATAAGGAAATTTATAAAAAAAAAATTGCAAAAAAAAAAAATAACATTAAAAATATAGGAAAAAATATAAAATATATATAAATAAACAAAAAATAAACAAAATAAACTTGTAAAAAAAAGAAACAAACAAAAAATAAAAATACAAAAAAATTCATTTCAAAACATGCATAATTAAAAAATTAACTCAAACACACACAAAAATAGAAACAATTAAAAAAAAATAAAAATAAAATAAATTATAAAGATTAAAAAAAAAACTTTATAAAATAACATAATTAAAAAAAATTAAAAACATTAAAAACACCAAAATTATAAAAAAAATCATTTATTAACATTATGATGATGATGGTGGTGGTTAATGTCTACTGAGACCAAACTTTGGTCTATCAGACCTAAAGAAACTAATTATTTAGTTTGATTTAAGATTTTATTCCTGTGCTCAAAAAGCTTGGAGAGAAGCCTCCCCAACTCACTGTAATTTTGACAACGTAAAAGGCTAGGAAGGTTAGTATTGCAACAAAGATTTTGAAACTGAGATTTAATGTGGTTGTATGCGGGGCACTCTAAGAGGAAGTGATTTTCATCCTCGATGTTCCTATTCTCACAGAGATGGCAGATCCTTTCCACCTGTTATCTCAAAACCTGACCCTGGAAGGCTGCAGACCAGGAAGACTTCAAGTAACTATTTCAGACCTACTTTAGGCTGAGGCTTAGCCTCCCCAACCAGAGAGGGCTCTCTCAAAGGGTTAATGTTTTTTATTATAGTTAAGATGGCTAACTCTTGTGAAACGAATGTAAACAATATGAATGGTGGAAACACATTTAGCAACTATCCATTGGGCTTATGGAGTCAATCATCATTTCAGTATAACAATGGTTTCAACCTTACATAGAAGTCAGGCATTCAACATTCAACACATTTAGGACATACCAAGAACATATGGGACCACACAGTCTATGAATGTATACAAGAAATTAGAGCACTATAAGTGAATTCTAAGTGATTACACATTCATACCACTGCATATATTAGGAAAAGAACAATACCACACATTCTGAACATCAAATCCCTCATGAATCCTGAGAAGCAAACCCAAACTTGTATTACCAAAACAGAGTATTACATAAGCCAAATATCAGATTTTTGTCAATAAATTTTCCAACCTTGTGTACATTGCTCTTTCTCATATTTATAGAATTCTTTTACAAGGCTGTGATTCCTCCTCCAACATGAGGGGAATTCGAATTCTACTTCCTATGACACCTATTCAACTTTTAAAACTAACTAATAAATACAACTGACTGCTAACTAGCAGTTTAAGAGACCTAAGACAATTAGGATTCTAATTCTACATCATGTTGAACATAGCATTTATTACAATCAATTCTCGTTTTTTGACAAGTGGTCTCTTTTAGTTTAGCTGTAGTGGGTGTTTGAAGCTGCCTGCTGGTATTTAATGTCACATCTTCTTCCTGGCTCCTGAAAAGCAAGAAACTGCCCTGTTTATCTGCCTTTTGTTTTCCTCAAAGATATTCGAACTAATGAACCATGTCCTTCTTCTTTGATTATACCAAAATATATTAGAATGTCACCTGCTTGATGTGCTGTGAACCTTTTTCCATGTGTGAGAACAAGAACTCTTCCAAACTGTCTGACGTATCATGAACTATGGTATTTCTGATCACTTGATAACAAAAAGTTTGGAGTTCAAATATATGTTTCCTCCACCTGTTTTTTTCCTTGTTGAATGTTGGCACCTATTATATGATCCTTGAAGGAGATTTCCTTTACAAAAATTTTCCCTCGGTCTTTCAAAATTGGTTGAGAGTTTGAATTGCGTTAGGCATTATCTTCAGCAGTTTCGTAGCGCGCTACGAAACTGCTGTGTAATCACCAAACACAGTTTAACACCAAAATCTGATTGTCTTGAGCTTCATTATATTCCTAACCCCTTCATGGAATTCCTCTTTTCGTTGCTGACAAGATTAGCTTGTAACTTTTCAAGAAACATATATTTCTCCTGAGGAAGAGATGCAATGACACCAATAACACCATTGACTGTTCCAAATATAATCGTATGAATCTAGCTAGATTCTGAATCTGGCAGATGCATAACAAGAGATCCATGCCTAAAAAGATATAACAAACTCTCCTAAGTGGTATTCACCTACCACTTCCAATTTTCCTCTCTCTTCATTAGTTGCAACATCGCTATTTTTCTTCACTGTAAAAAGGTTGAAATCGTTCTCTGCTCCAAGGTATAAAATGTATTCGCAAGACCTAACAATGGATATCCTGATTTTACTGAATCTGTACCATCAACTGACTGCCTTAGATAGAAATCACTATGACCATCCTCATCAATCTCTGGTGGCTCTAATGTCAGAGTCGAATCCCAGAATTTCTGCATCATTGTGCTTGTTGTGTCATTTGCAGCATAGCTTCAACCTCCCGCCATGGCCATGGCCATGTGTTAGCTTTTCAACGAGGGTTGATTCTGGATAAAGGTTGTGTGCAACAATTCGTGTAAGCAAATCGTTTGAAGTTAGAATTCCTTGAGGCTTATTCCCAGTTGTGACGATGACTGAACTAACTTGAAATTCACGCATTTTTACCCTGCTCACCAAAGGCATATGTAGGTTGTATGGTGAGAATCACATTTTCTCCTTTCTTCATCTAACTTCTGTCTACTAGGATACACCAAAACTTCATCATAGTGCTTAGCAATGGATAAATCTGACTTTGCAAGTACCATTTCTTTGAAGCAGGCCGCATACCCCGAGGTTAAGCGAAGTGCTCTGTGATTGTTCGAAGAGTGAAATGTTATGTGGTTGAGCTAGAACAAGCTCCTTGAAATAATCATAAGACGGGCCGAGACTCTTGAAAATTTACAGTGAAGGATTCTCATCAGTCTATAGTCATCCTGTGATAGATTGAGCCCTATTACAAGCCAAAAATTCTGAAGTATCTTAGCTAGTAACCCGAGGCCCTGAGATTGAGCGAGATCCTCTGGATTGGAGTAGTGGGGACCTGTGATAGAGCGATTCAACCCTCAGGAAAAAACATATAGCAAATCGATGCCTTCTACCCATCGTCTTATTGCAAAGGGTTACAGTTACGGTGGCGTAAAATTCAATCAACTGTGCATTAAAAAAAAATTGGCCATTCTCTGTACATGGCTTGTAATTCTTCTTTGTATCCCTTTGCACAGGCTGCTTCGAGGCCTGCTCCAACATCAAGCCATGCAGGTAAAACAAATATGGTTTGTGTCCATGCAAATATCCAAGGGAATTTCACGGAGCTGCCCAATCTCAGAAGACTTTTTCCTTCACGGCCATGTGATAGGGTAACATTTAATGCCAAATTCTTTACAAGCAGTTATAACATCTTCCGGTACTTTATATAATTCCCATGCAGCAGTGAAACACCCTGCATCCTTTCCTGAATCAGAATAACCAACCATAACCTCCAACGAGATTCCATAAATAGGTCTTGTTCTCATAAGGGGAAAATTCAGCCTGTGGAAACGTCTTATCAAGATAAAACCCCGATGCATGAATCTGATTCCCAAAACCATACTCAATAAATAGCCCTGCTACTTGCTGAGCAAACCCAGGTTCATCTAATATCCTGTTGAAAACAACTTCCGTTTCATGTGAAGGAAAAATAAGAGCTAAATGTCGATCCAAATGTTCCCCAACATTTTCAAGTCGCTTTATTGGAGCAGTAATTTTTACACGACCTAGATTTGCGCATCCAATTTCACCCGAAATATTTAAAAGCCTCACGCAAGGAGTTCCATCAACTCTTATATACATGGCCCTTTCAAGCTCTGGAACTGATTCTATGGATCTATGCTGCACACCAGTAGCTACAGCCACATGAATGAGAATGGCGAAGCGAAAGAAATGGATCGTTATTATCGTGTGAAAACCTTGAATTAATGGAGTACGTGAATTGTAGTCATCTCGCTCTGCAAAGATGTCCGGAAAGGGAACTGAATTGAAAGGGCACATGTGATTGACTTCCTTGAGATTCACATTGCTATACAACAACTTCCGATTGCTACTGTAAATAACTGTCGGTCTGTCTGATGCTACAAAAAACATGCGCCAGTACCAAGACACCTAACGACCTAACGATGAGGATAAGCGGTTGAATTGATAGGTAAAGTTCAAGGAGTGACACGTGATGTTGAAACATTAACAGATTTTATTTTTGCGCTATGAAAACTCCTAGACAGTTTCGTAGCGCATAAGAACCTTGAAACAGGTTTCGACATATGATGTTCATGTGAGCTATGAGACCAATGATAGACTAAGGCAGAGAATTGACCTCTTTTGACAGACCAACAAGATTCTTAGCAAGACTCCTATTCAAATCTTAGACTCTTAAACAACATGAAAAGACTAGACCGAGACCGACACCAACCTTTGACAAATTTAAAAAATTGATGCTCAGAATTTGAAATTTTTTCTGAAGTGATAACACCACCCGTGGTGTTTTAGGAACTTCCCAATGACCCGTTTCACTATGGAGCTCATGAGAGTTCGTTCTAATCTTGTCTATATTAATTTTATTCTTTGAGATAGTTAAAACAAAGAGATACTTTTGATCCTCTAGGGTGGGGTTGATGACCTCCTTATAATATCTTAATTTTATTTTAGCTGCTAAATCTTTCTCACACCACATATTTTTTTTGAACTTAGAAGTAACAATATTTTAAATATTATTAATGTTTTGGAATGCAACATTCTCATCGATCTCCCAATGGTTTAACTAGGCCCTGACGTCTTTATATCAACCTTGTTTGAGCCTTAGGTGGTTTTGGCTAGAATTTAAAGCTAGCTTAGGAAGTCTATGGTCTCCTATGTTATTAAATTTGTGCTTGTACAATAGAATCCTAGTCATAGCTAGGCTGGGGAAAGACCCACTTCTATAAGGAGAATAGGATAGGGTGTGTTGCTTTTAATTTTGAGGTTATACGTTATAAAACGCTTCTGTATTTGCTCAATATTTATCCAGGATTCTCTAGAGATGCTACAACCCCAAACCTCACATCCATATAAGATAACCAGAATGACTAAAGTTTCAAAGAGGAACTTATCTCTATCCCACATTACGAGGTTTTCCGTTTTACAATTATTTTCAAGACCAAAATAAGCTTTCCATCCCCCATTAATCCTTTTGCAATGCTATAGTTCCAGTTGAGCTTGTGATGAATATCAATTCCTAGGTGCTTGTAGGAAGACACTTCCTCCAAGTTACTATTGTCATACATAAAATTAGCGTAAATGTCCTTCTTGGATTTGATAATCATAACTTTTGTTTTTGTTAGTGTTAACAATCATACCCATGGTAGATCAGAAATCCTTAAGAAGCATAAGTTGCTTATCAAGATCAGATGGGCACCTTACGAGAAGAACAATATCATCAGCGTAGAGAAGAAGGATGATGACTATCCCAGCTAAGATCGTGCCAGCACATCCTTCTTCCTCTAAACAACCTTCTAGCTTGTCGATGTAAATGCCAAATAAGGTAGGGGAGAGGGGGAAACCTTGTTTAACTACGATATTAAACTTAATGTCTTTTGACCACCCCTCATTTCTCTTTAACTTGGCAAATTACATTCTCGTATAACCTTATAGCGGTAGCTCTCAACTCAAAAGGAACCTTTAGCTCTTCTAATATGTTCCAAAGGTTGTTTTTAGGAACGTATCAAAAGCCTTTCTAAAGTCCACAAAGCAACAAAAGGGATTGGATTTATCATTGCGACATTCCTCCACAATGATCCTAAACGTAACGAGGTGGTCTGTTGTCGAGTGCTGCTTTCCAAAACCCGCTTGGCCTTTAGCCCGCTTACCTTCACTTTCAAGCCATATGCTCAACTTCCTTTCCAAACTAATACCATATAACTTGGCTAGGAGAGGGCTAATCATATTTGTCCGATAATTAGAGGGGTTATTTGTATCCCCACTTTTAAAAATAGGGATAATGAGGCTTTGAGTCCATGGTTTAGGGAACCCTTGATTGACCGCTTGATTGAAAAGCTCGTGAATATGGGGGATGAGGACAAGACCTCCAATTTTTAAGATTTTTGCTTGGTAACCTTCACTGTCCTTATCTTTCCCATTAGCCAAGCGATTAACCCCAAAATCAATGTCTTCTAATGAGAAAACTTCTTTCGTTGTGAGCAGGGTTTCAAATTTATCCATGACATTTGGAGAATCATAAATATTTTTAAGATATGAATTCTAGTCGTGTAAAACAATTTTGTTATTATCTTTAGTTTTCCTAGTTAGAATCTGCCTCCAGAAGTTCTTAGGAGCTACCTTAGGGAGGTGTAAGAGATTCTCTTGTCTTTTACGAATATACTGCCTTTTTTCCATTTTACTTAGGGCTTTGTATATTTTTATCTTGCCAATTTTAAGAGATTCATCAACAACTTCCTTAATTGCTCTCCTCACACTTTTACAATCTTTGTCATACCATGGGTTGAATTTGCTATTTCTTTTATTACTTGAAACTTCAATTGAGAACTTGTTAATAGAATATGAGAGTGTTGTAGTAAAATTATGATAGAGATCTTCTATGTTTTCTATACTAGATAAAGGAAGAAAATTAGTTTTTAATTCATTTAGAAAGAGATCCTTTTTATTTCTATCAAAGATTAACTTCTTTTGGCTATAAGGATTGTCTTCTATGGGATATCTATGCATGGAAAAATTGAGAGTTATAAGTAAAGGCCTATGATCAGAGTCAAGCTTGCAGTCATTTAAGATGTCAAAATTTGTTATTTCATTGTATAGAGGGAGATTGGAGATAACATAGTCTACCACGCCGCTACCAAGCCCATGGATGCAGATCATCTGGCTAGAATTGGGCCACTTCTTTAGACCGTTGCAAATTATGAGATCTTGAGCACTACAAAGCTTGACTAGCTCTGATCCAAACAAATTCTCCCTGAAGTATTCAGAGCTCCTTTTGTACTGACTAGCTAGAGGAAGGTCTTCCTCTAACCAAAGAGGATTAGGGTTGGAATGATTGCTTAGAAGAATAACTTGGTTGCTTGAAGTTCGAGCATTAAAGTCACCCATTAAAAGGATATTGCCTTCATTGCTTAGGCTAGAAATATCATTCTCTAAACCATTGTAAGGACTATTTTTATCTAGAATCTTTTTCTTATAGAAGTTGGAATTGATGGGGGGGAAATAACAAATTGCTATGTAGGTATTTTTATCATAAATGTCAGTAATTTCTATCCAACTATATTGGTTGTAAGGGTCATTTTTATAAATCCTAGCATGGGGAGAGATGTTCTTCTTAATGTAACAAGCTATACCCCCAATGTCTCTATGGGAGGATCACTTATTCCAGGTAGACCATAATGTAAAGCCATCTATGTTAGGGACCTTAGATTCTTCGTGCTCCCAAGTTTCAACAAGAAAAATAATATCAACATCATTCGAGATCCAACTTAGCTTAGGGCCTTTGTTCCATGAAAAGCCCCGACAGTTCCAAGAAAGAATCCGGAGCATGTTGAATTGCTATTTATTATTATCTTTTTGGTTTCTATCTCGAATAATGGCTTTTCTATTTCTTATTATTGCCCATTTTCCTTCCTTCCTAGCTTCCTTTAGCTTTTGAACCTCCTTTCTCAATTTTGCTTGATCTTCTGGAATGAGATCTTCATTTATAGATATTCCTATTTCTTTAAGACTTGAGGTTTTACTAAGTATGTCATACTTACAGTCAGTAGAGCTCACCTTTATTTGGATCAACCTTCTTTTATTCTCAGTTAGTTTCCCCAACCTTATTGCTTCTATGAGACACGTTGTTTCAATTTGTAATCTGTTATGTAATTCTGTCTGGGTTATGGCTAAAGTATCCTCGTCTACCTCCTCTTGCAAACCGAAGATTATAAGATTCAAAGCCCTTTTGTTACGCTCATGGTCTAATTCTATCAATTTTTTCATTTCATCTTTAATTGGTTTGACATCTAATTTACCTGCCACACTATTTAGGGTGAGGCAGCTATTAACTTTTTCTTCTATCTCTTTAATCATGTCCTTCATTTTAAGACTCTCTAAAGTATCAACATCTACTTGTTGGGATGTTTGGTTCATATCTTGGTTTTGTTTTCTATAACCTGCAACCTAGTCTCCATTGCCTCCATCTTATTCTCCAATAATTCTATTTTATTTTCTATTTGTTTTTGGATCTTGTCTTCAAGAGATGTGAATTTATTTTCCAGCATGGCTGTTAACTCTATTTGTAGCTTGGTTTCCCTTTCTTCTCTACGTTTCTCTAAAGACTCTATATACTCAGAGAGCCTATGTAGAGTAACTGTGCTAGGTCTAATCTTTGGTAATTGTGGTGAATTGTTCATACTTTAAAATATATGAGCATATATGTATTAGAAAAATATAAGGAATGTGTGCACCTGATATCAGCAAGCCAGACCGCAGACGCACGTGCCCCTGATTGTTTTTCTATTACCGTCGTGAATTATTACCGTAGAGAGATCGTAAATTATGACCGCATAGATCGTAAATTATTACCGTAGAAAGATCGTAAATTATTACCGCAGAGAGATCATAAATACATCACCCTAAATTATTACTGCAGAGAGATCGTTAGATCACAATATTTTCATATAAAGAAAATATGTTTTAAAGAAAATTATATACTAAATAATTTAATGTCTTAAAATTAAATTTAGTGGGACTATATGTTCATCATGTCTAATATATCACTTAATCGCCACTACACATTAAAGAATACTTTAACAAAACACACGTTTGACCAAGACCCATAAAACTAAACATGAATTAAATATATTTTTATTTTATTATAAAAATAAAATAAAAAATTTGAAGCCTTGGGCTTGGTAGACCGATTCCAAGAATCGATTTGGGCCCCTGGCTGATTCTCAGAATCAGCTTGCCAAGCACAGGGCTGCTGGGTTGGGCGTACGCAGCTGTCAAGGCCGCCAAGCCCAATGACCTTGGGTTGGCCGGTCGATTCCTCTAATCGACTACCTAGCCCAACGGCCCTGGGTTGGCCGATCGATTCCCTGAATTGGCCACCAATCCCAGCGGCCTTAGGTTGGCCGATCGATTTCCAGAATCAGCCACCCAACCTAGTGGCCCTCGGTTGGCCAGTCGATTCCTGGAATCGGTCACCCAGGCCGATTCTCAGAATCCGTCTGCTAAGCCTAGGCTTCAAGTTTTGATTTTTTTTGTTAATAATTTTCATAAATGTTTTTTTTTAATGTTTTCTATTTTTTTTTTTCCATATATTTGTTTTTTTTTTGTTTTTCTTTAATTAATTAATTAAATTTTATTTATTTATTTATTTATTTTTATTAATTTTTTTTGAAGTTAATTTTGTTTTTTTTTTTTTGTAATATTTTATGTTTGATTTTTTTTTGTCTTTTTATATATATTTTTTATATTTGTGTTTTTTTATCTGTTTTTTTGCTATGTTTTTTAATTTTTTGGTGTTCATATATATATATATATATTGTCGATCAACGAACTTGCATTATATTATCAAAAGGAAACTAAGTACAAAATTCATCTCCAAAGACCCTTTCTTCTCATGCCAACTAGATTTAGACAGCATAGGTCCTGGAGGAAAACAGTTACACCCAGTACCATAATTTATTTCCGCTTGGCCTACTGGGCATACCATACATTTATGAAAATTGAGCCACATCTACAATAAGAAACAACCTCTCAAGGAGGTGGTTTGAGCAGAAAGATAGGAGGGGCAACACCATGAATGTGGTCTAATGGTTAGGTGGGAAAATTTAGTCCCACAGGTTTTGTGGTCCAATCCTGGATAGGACTATGTATGCTTGTGAATTGAGAAAGACTATATATACTTGTGAGCTGCTCCAAGCACAATTTTTTTCTGAAAAAAAAAAAAAAAAAAAAAAAAAAAAAAAAAAAAAAAAAAAAAAAAAAAAAAAAAAAAAAAAAAAAAAAAAGAGAGTTGCATGATCACGCATGTGGAAATCAATGTGTTCTATCCTCGCCTGTAGAGTGCAAAGGTGATCATTGGTGTGCTGGTGTTGTCGTTGAAGTTTTTCCAAATTGTTTAGGATCTCATTCTGGACATGCTATACATCATTGATGTAAGCCAACAGTTCATTTCGGTCCTCGTAGCGCTAGTTCCTCATAATATTTATATTTAGATGGACATGGTGCAGCTGGTTTGCAATCGTATCCAGGGTGACTGGAGCTAAAACTTGCCCAAAAGAGCGAGCAGGAGAAATGGTCGTATCCTCCTCCGTGTCCCGACTAGTGGCATCATCAGAGGATGAGTGGCTGCCCTCATTATGTCGTTGATTCACTTCTGGATGAGGAGAAGCTCCCCTCCCCCACCTAGCGTGAATGACCCCTCTAGCACGACATTAAGGCGAGCCAAGGGGAATTGCAAACGACCAGTGATAGATAGACAAACCCACATCGACTAGAGAAGCACTTTCCAATTGTCCTACAGTTTAAACTCCCTTTTGATAGAAAAAACCAAATTGAACCGAAATGAGGAGTGAACAAAAAATTACAAAACTAATTACCAGACCTTGCCAACCCTGGATTGGAGGCTCGACAGTTAAGCTTCCTGAGGCCCTCCATGCCACCCCAAATCAATCTCACGTGAATTTAACCCCTCTTGACGAGAGTTGCACAATCCACCAAGCCAGTAGGACAGCAGGAGGTAGTCGTCACAAAACTGCCCCTCCAAATACCGATGGAACTAACCTAAAGCAGGTCCCACCTCCAAACCAAACTGGATCCGAAACACAAACTGAGGAGCCAACGACTCATCCCATAGCACAATTCGTCCTCTAGGGAAAATTGGACGCACAAACAATAAACTCAGAAGACCTCGGAAGAGTCACATTGCCTCAACCACCATCGACATGCCAGGATCCCACGGGCCTCCCCATAATGAGACCTTGCCTTGCTCCCAGCTAATCCATATCTCACATCCCTCACCTACCCAGGTCCATGATCGTTGCCGGGAAAACCATAGTTTCAAAACCAAAATTCTCTACAAACCCCCACCTCATCGCCCAACACAATACATTGAAAGCCTTCCCAAGCCGAGATGTAGATTTAACGATGCAGTCAGCGGGAAGGACGCCCACCTACTGGGTGTTAATGATGCCCATAGTCATTAAGGAGGATTTAATGGGCACGTGGAAGCCAGGTGGGCTTCTTATGCTGCCTATTCGCCACACATTATTTCGATTGTGCTACCCCCATCGACGATGTTCTAATATATATTATTATTTTTTTTTTAATTTTTTTTTGTTTTTCTTTTTCTTTTATTTTGTCAATGTTTAACTTTTTGTTTTTTTTTATCGTATGTTTTTTGATTTTTTATGTTTAGTATATATTTTTATTTCTTTTATTATTTTTTAAAATTTTTGTGTGTGTGGTTTTTTTCAATTTTTATTTTTGTTTCTTTTTATTTTTTCTTTATATTATTTATTATTGTTTTATTTTATTTTTTCCTATAGGGTCTATGCCGATCCTCGACTAGTAACCCAATCCCATTGTGTCTCAATTTAATTGTTGATTTTAACGTTTTCATTATAAAGGATCGAGTCCGCCCTCACAATGTGTCAATTTCATGGTTGGTATTTAAGTTTTCATTACAATGGGTTGAGTTTGCTTACAATGTGTGTAAATTTGATGGTTGAATTTAAAATTTTTGTTTTAATGTGTTAAGTTGTCTTAGGTTAAGATTTTAAAGTTTTCATATTTTTAGCATTAAAAAAAATTACTCCTGGTATAATGACTCGTTCATTTAGGTGTTCATTTTTAAATTTATTTTAGTCATAAATTTTTTCCATAATGTCATGGTTGAAAATTTGTCAAAAATTTTAAAAATTTTGGCATTCCAGCATCAACATTTTTCGTTTTTAGGTTGTTTTTCATGTTTTTTTGGGGTTTTTTTTTGCTAGAGTTCTCGTTTTGAGTTTACAGTTCCCATTTCAATTTTTCCTATTTGTTACACAGTATTTTATCACACCTCTGGCACTTCCCTGTGACATACCCCGAAATGCCCGAAACATGACCATTATGTAGCGTACTCATTCACGTATGCAGCTCAGATCCCTCCTAAGACATTGATTGGAAAATTCCTTGAGCTTTCCCTGAAGAAATAGGTCTAAAAACCCTAAATTGAGAATCATCGCTCTTATGAGGCTTAAAACAACAATGGTCACATGTTGCATTTTTCCTTGACCAGTGATGGCATCGCTCTGTTCCCTTGCATATGCGCGATGATCCCAAAGAGGTAATTTTCCCAAAGAGGATGAGAAGCTTCGTGATCTAGAAGCTTCGAGAGCGGCAAGCTGGAGGTTGGTTGGCATAGATGAGGTTGAATCCTCCCAACTTGGCCTCTTGGTCTTATCCCTATGAGCTACCTCCTTGATATGAGAGCCTAATCCTATCTTTGATGAGGTCCTAACTCCTTTTCATAGCCTATAAATTCATCCTCTCCCATTCCCAAATGGTTGGTCTATGCCTATTTGCACCCTTATGCTAAGATTGTGCCTAGAGGCTATTGATTTGACTTGGAGAAGGAGTTCTTGGAGAGTTATTGGCTTGGACTTGGATTACCACTCAAGGAGAGCCTATCAACATCAAGGCTTTGGTTGTAATCTTCCCTTTATTTTCTAATAATACACGGCTACTGGTTCATCTTCCCAAAATGCATATGTTCATGTATCATTTAACTTGACATTCCTTGATTATTAAGTAGGTTTATATTATATTTGTTATTCATTTTGGCATGCCTTGTTGTGTCTTGATCACTTGTGCAGGTACATAAACACTGAGAGAAGCAGGAACAAGTTCGTGATACAGGCGATTCAGGGTCCTCAACAAAGGAGATTGGAATAGCATCAGAATGAGGTAGGCCATCTTTTTTGCTCTTATTTTCAATTGTAACGGAGGAAGATGTCTAGTTGATTGTCACTTTAGTTGCTAGACCCACTCATTGGGCTAGAGGGATTGTCTTTGTCCACAGAGAGGATTAACCTTGTCAACAAAATGGCGAATTTTTTGGGGAGCCTATGATCCTTTCCTTCCAATTCTTCACCTTTTCTTTTGACGAGTTTGATCAACTATCCATTCCCAGACTTCATTGTTTGTCTGTAGCCAGTCTCACTTTCTGGTAGATGCTTGAAGGTTATTGATTTGAGCTGTTCTTGAAGATTTTGTGTTTTTTTCTTTGTTTTTCTTGCCTATCACGTTTTTGGCCCTCACAGTCACGATGTGTTGATTACAGTAGTGATGATCATTTATTTTCTCTTAATAGGTGTGATGATAGCAGAAGTTAAAGAAATTTAGGGTTTGTTTTCTTGTTTTCAATTCTTTTTGCCTTCTCCAAGTGATTTACCAGTGTGATTTTAGTTGACTCTTTCCTTGTCTAATTACAATAGTCTCTTAACTTGGTTTAAGTGTGTTTGAAGTTTTGTTAGCCTCTTAGGGTTTCTAGGTCTTCTAGATCATAATTCATCCGCTCGTTGGTCTTCTCATCAGAGATCAATTACATGTGTTAAAGAGTCTTTTGTGTGTTTGGGCCTCCTTTGCAAATCACTTTTGGTTCTTGAGTCTTAAGTTGTTTTCATTAATTTCAGACTGAGTAGACACTATGAAATTCGCTTAAGTTCTATTTGACGAACAATACATTACAAATTGGTTGTCTCATTTGAATTGAAAGGAAGTGTTTTCTTTGAGTTTGTGTTTCGAAAAGAGAAAGTGTTTATCTTTTTAAGTAGTTTTCGAAGCATTTCTTGTTGCATTCAAATCATTAATATGAAAGATATTTTCATGTTTTTTTGCTTGCTTTAATTCTCTTTTACTTTTTTTCACTAGATTATATTGATTGCATTAAAGTGAAAATAAAAAAATCATCATTATATCTTAAGGTAGTTTGCTTTAAGGTTTTTGTTTTGGAATTGCATTTGCTTATGATATGAAAGATTAGATTTCATGTTTTCCATTTAGCACTGGGAGTTGTCGTTGATGCATTGATCATTGGTTTGATGCATGATTTGGGTTATTTTCTTTCCTACATAGATAGATTTTATTGAATTGAAGGATTTCATTTCATCATTTAGTTGCATTTTAGGAATAGGTAACATTGTTAAGGCCTTGAAATCGAAACATAATTTCAATATCAACTTTAAAATCTATCAATTAATCTAATCGGCATTTGAAACATTAACGTTCATACTTAGTGGTCTAGGCTAGAGATGTGTTCTGATGTCCATAACACTTAGCAGTTGTCGTTCACTTTTGCATTAGAAAACTCTACAAGAACTTGTGCTCGGAAGCCGTGTCTTCTGCCATGTAAATGTGATACACCAAACACAACATTCGGGGAGATTTCCTGCACATATGTCAATTCCTTGGTAAATTTATTTGCTGAGGTGTATATTGTAGTTCACGGTTAATTGGTAATCCTTTTTGCCTAGAGTTATCTGAGTACTCATTTCAATCTTTTCTGACATCCTAAATTTGAAAAGATCATTGAGCACTTGTCCTTTCAAGCTCGCTAAACCATCGAAAGTGACTAGAGTCACCTTTTCTTCCTTTTCTCGACTCTTAAAATATGAAAAGGCAAATTTTTTATTTCTAAAAATAACTTCCCATGATAAACATGTCGAACCCAAGCAGCTGCTTCTAGGACCAATATTGAGTAATTCCTTGTTAATTTCAAGATTGTTAATAAGCCCTTAAGGAATATCCTTTCCTTTTCTTCTCTTGAGAGGAAGTCGTCATGGCTAAACCATTAAGTTCATCTCACAGTTCCCCTTCATTGTCTAATATTGAAGGGTCCTCTCAAGGAGTTCATACGGAGCTTCCTCAGTCACTTGAAGATCAAGGTTTTGAACTTGGGATTGTTCCAAGTATTAAATAATGGTAGAAGTGTCCTCAGACACATAATTTTATTAAGCAGACAAAACAATTACATCTGGAATTTTGCAAGAGTTTACCCCCGAACAACCAAACAATCTTGCAATGAGCTATTTATAAGATCAATGTCCTATTTACCTCTAATTATGGATCACTTATGCAATAACAAGTGTCCACTTACAATAAAACCTATTCAAACAATCTTACTAACAATTCTCCTAAAAAAGATCCTAAGATATGACACATTTGTAGAGTCATATCTTTTACAACAATATACTAATTCTAAATGTCTCCATTAAATAATTAAATATTCTAGATTAATAATTATTAATTTAAATTAATAATTATTTTATTCTAACTTAATAACCTATGATAATATTTAATTTTGGACCTATGATCCAAAGATACATTACAACAGATGCCAAGTTCATCCCTGAACTTAGTAAATTTTATTCTGCCAAGCGGTTTCATGAAAATGTCGGAGATCTGATCCTCTGAAGGACAATAGATTAGCTTGAGGACATCTTTGGCAATGAGAGATCTAATATGATGATACTTGGTGTCCACATGCTTTGTCTTTGAATGAAAAACTGGATTCTTGGCAAGTTTGATGGTTGACTACCTGTCAATGAATAATGATGTAGCTTCTGCCTGCCCAAGTCCTGCAAAATTCTGGGCAACCAAACAATTTCACATGCCGCTTCCCATGTTGAAATGTACTCTACTTCTGCTGAAGAAGTGGCCACTGTAGCTTGTTTCTTACAACTCCAAGATACTGTTGTTGACCCCATGTTCATTAAATAACCTGATGTTGATGCTCGATCATCAATACTTCCAGTAAAGCTGACATCTGAATATCCAACAAGTACGAAGTTTTTAGTATTTGTGAAAATAAGACCAAAATCTTTTGTTCCTTGGATATATCAAAGAACTCTTTTGGTTGCATTCCATTGGCTGTCTTGTGGTTCCTGCATAAAATGTGAAAGAATACTGAATGCATAAGATAGATCAGCGCAAGTGTTTGTTAAATAAATCAAGTTGCCAATCAACTGTCTGTAAGTAGTGCTATCCACGTTTCCCCCTCTTCAAATTTTTAAAGTTTCAAGTTTTTCTCCATGGGGGTAAGAATAGGCTTGCAATCCTGCATACCAAATCACCGAAGAACCTCTGCCACATACTTACTCTGCAAAATGAAAATATGCTGTGGACGTTGGAAGAATTTAACTCCAATATAGTAATGAAGTAATCCCAAATATGTCATCTTAAAACCTGCATGTAACTCCTTTTTCACTTGGGCAATATGATCATCATTGTTTCCAGTAATGATCAAATCATCTACATACATAACAAGAATCACCAGATATTTGCCCTGTTGTCGCACATACAAAGTATCATCAGATTCACTTCGTTGAAAACCAAATTTCCTAAGGTATTCATCCATTTTTGCATACCAAGCTCGGGGAGCTTGTTTTAACCCATATAAAGCCTCGATAAATTTTCAAACTTTATGTTCTTGCCCTTCAATTTCAAAACCTGGTGGTTGTGTCATATACACTTCTTCCTGTAAATCCCCGTTGAGAAAAGAACTTTTCACATCCATTTGATGAACTTTCCATCCTTTCTGAGTGGCCAATGCAAGTGTTAATTGGATGGTGTTCCATTTAGCTGTAGGAGCAAAAGTTTCCTCACAATCAATGCCTTCCTGCTGCGCAAAACATTTATCAAAAAGCCTTGCTTTATACTTTTCAAGTTCGCCCTTTTGGTTGTACTTAATTTTGTAAACCCATTTGCATCCTATGGGTTTAACATTTTGAGGACAATCAACAAGTTTCCGAATGTTGTTATCAATTATTGCTCGATACTCTTCAATCATAGGCTGTTTCCATTCTTTGTGTTTTACTGCTTTGTTGTATGTGGAAGGTTCAGTAAAATCATGTGCTATCAGTGCAAAATTGCCTTCACTTCTGTGTGACTTCATTGTTCCTATTTTATTCTACTCATCAGGCCTTACATCTTTCAAAGGTTGAACTACCCATTTTGGTGGTTGATGCTCACTTGTTTGTGATTCTGAAAAGTCACCATCATTGTAAAGTGGATTAATATAAACTGACGTTTGTTGATCAGTTGAAGACTCTAGAGGTGGAGAATCACTATCTAAAGAACTGCTGCTGCTTGAAGATGTGGATGAACTGCTAGAAGGTCTTGATGGTGTTTTGAAGTAGATGGACTGGAGGAATCATCTTTAGATGAAGGAAAATCAAGTTCATAACAATTTGGTGAATTTGGTTGACTTTGCATATTTCCTTTTCTTTGACTTCCTTTAATTTCTAACTTTTGAAGAAGACTTTCTATTTCTTCAGCACTCTTACTCTCTTTTTTTTATAGCTCCAAAACTCACTCTTGATGTTTGTGATGCTACACTCATGGCCTAGGGCAACCCCTCCTTCCAGACTTGGTCCCAAAATTTAAAAAATAGTGTTTTACTCCCTATACGCGACATTTCCCTGAGCTAAATGCATGTGTACGCGGGTTTGTGTATACCCAACTCGCGTATATGTCTTAAAACAATTAAAAAAGTTAAATCTCCTTAATTTCAGGCGGAGATCACGGGTTTCACCTGTTTATTACCTATTAGTACCCATGGCCCAACTATTCCCAACGAATTCCCAACTAAAAAACTACTTTGGGAGAAGTATAAAAGGCTTCAATGCGAAGGCCTAAGGAGGAGAGAATAGAGAGAAATATCACTTTGCTGAGATTATCCCTGACTAGGTCTGAAGATCCTTGTGCTCCTAGCACTTCCCCCATTTACAGGAAACCCTTGTTTCCTTGTGTGATGATGTCTTTCCACTACTTGAGATATCATGGAGTAAGTCATGGAAGGTGTTTGTTGAAGGCTTGAGACTGGACGAATCTAGAGGACGGTTCTGCTTGGAGCCTGCGAAAGGATGACTCAGGTTGAAGAAGCAAAAGGAACTCCAAGAGGGTTTGGACCCTAGCTGGATCTTCTCAAACGAAGCACCCCCAGGTGCACCTCTCTTCGTTTAGTTTGTTTATATTAGCACCATGGCTATGTGGAATGTGTGTTTCTCTGTGTAGATAACCTCCAATCTACTAGGGTATCAACCCAAGACCCTAGGGGAATTTATCCCTTAACACTTTTTCATAAAAAATTACATCCCTGCTCACAATAAATTTTTCGTTGGTCAAAAGACGGTACCCTTTCTTCTCATTAGAATAGCCAATCATTGTGCATTTCAAACTTCTTGAGTCAAGCTTAGTTCATTTTTCTTTCGGAACTAAGGCATAACACACCGATCCAAAAACTCTAAGATGTTTAACTCGAGGTTTGAAACCAAACCAAGCTTCATAAGGTGTGATTCCGTATAAAGAAGCAGCTAGAGATCTGTTTCTTAAATAGATAGCTGTATGAATTGCTTTTGCCCAATATGTTGGACTTAAACTTTTAAAAGTTAACATAGATCTTGCCATTCCTAACAAGGTGCGATTCATTCTTTCTAATACTCCATTTTGCTGTGGAGTGTAAACATTTGTAAGATGTGTTCTTATGCCATTATCACTGCAATAAGTTTTGAATTCATTTGAAGTGAATTCTCCCCCATTATCTGTCCTAAGAGTACCTATCTTTTCTTTGACTTCATTTTCAACAAGTTGGTGAAAAATTTTAAACTTTTCAAATGCTTTTGACTTTTTTCTTTAAGAAATAAACCCAATTCATTCTAATGAAATCATCAATGAATAGTAAGAAATATTTGCAACCATCGAATGAAGTTTGTAGTGGTCCAAAAACATCACTATGAACTAGTTGCAGCAGCTTGTTTGTGCGCCATGAACTTGTTGGAAAGCTTTCTCAAATTTGTTTTCCATAAATGCAAGCTTCACATTTTGCATTTTCCTTTTTGAAAGTGGGAAGTCCTTTAACTATCCCTTGTTTCTGCAATTGAGAAAGACTATCAAAATTTAAATGTCCATATCTTACATGCCATAATCTTATAGGTGAAATTCCTGTAGTCACTGCCCTTGCAAAATCAGAATGCCTTGGAATAATTGTCCCTTTCATCCTTAACAATTTTCCATATTCATAACCTATCATCACAGTTTTCAAGCTCTGTTTGACTGAATTAATCTTAACTAGGCCATCTTCCGTAATTACCTGATGTCCTGCTTGTCGAATCGTGACTAAAGATAGCAAATTTTTCTTAAAGGTTGGTACATACCATACATTTGAAATCATTTTTTCTCCAATGCCAGGGAGAAAAACTTTAAATGCTGCTTTTCCATAAGGAGTATGTTTTTTATCATCTGTAAGAAAAATAGAATTAAGTTGGCAATCTTTAAAATTCCAAAAAAAGTCACGTCGACAAGTCATGTGCTAAGTTGCCCCTGAATCCAAGATCCAAGCATCTTCATAATCACTTATAAGATGGGATGAAAGTTGTAATGCCGACAAAGAAGTAAAAACATATTCTGAGTTATCATCATCTTCATCATTTGCAAATTGTGCTGAGTGCTGATGAAACTTGGGAATTTTATTAAGATAAGTTCAACACTCTTCAGCATAATGTCCAACTTTGTTACATCTTCGACACACAATTTGACTTAAGTCTCTTCCTCTTCCTGGAGATTGTCCTCTGCCTCTACTTTGACTTCTGTTTTGAGGTTGTCCTTTACCTTGATTATTATTTCCTCTTCCTTGAAAATAGCCTCTTCCTTGATTGTTTCCTCTGCCTTGAAAATTACTCCTGCCTGAACTGTTGCCACTGTTAAAGTTGTTTCCTCCGCTTTGGCTTCGACCTCGACTTTGTACATTATGTGCTACTTGATTTTGATTGAAATTCCCTCTACCTCTGTTTCTAGAACTGTCATTCGATGATTTACTAGTGCTAGCCTCTGTGAAAAAGACATCTTCACCAACTTTCTTTTTCTTCTCAAAGGGTTTATCATGTTGGGTCAACATTTTGCAGAGCTCATCAAACTTTAGTTTCTCTAACTTACCAGTTAATTGTAGAGTCTCCAAAAAATGTGTGTAGGAAGAAGGAAGTCCAACAATTAAAATTGTGACCATAAAACTATCATCTACTGCTGGAAAACCAGCATTAATGATTTCCTGCTTAATATTCTTAAGTCTGGAGATATATTCAAGAACATCACCTCCTTCAGTCAATTTTTGTTGCAATAATTTTAGTTGTAGATCAACTTTCTTTTTTTCAGGCTGAGTATCAAAGAATTCTTTAAAATTTCTCAAAGATGACCATGCATCTGTAGCATTTACTATATGGACATACATTTCATCATTGACAAAAGATTTAATGAGAGCTAATGCTTTGGCATTCTTAACTTCCCATTTTGCTAGTGCAGCTACATCTGCGGGTTTATTTGGCTTAATATCACCATCACATATACCCTGCCACAATTCATTATAAATGTGAGTGCTTTCGATGAGGCATTTCCATGTTTTATAAGATTTTGTACCTTCAAGTTTGTCGGAATCAGAAAATAAATTAATCAACTTTGACATTGTATTGTTGAATCTTCGCAGCAAGAATCAGGCTCAAAAAAAAATATCAAGATGGGAAACACAACACACAACACACTACACAAAAAATGATCTATCGAGGCTTGGTCTTGACCCTCGTATAGTCGTTGAAAAAAGAGAAAAATGACTGAGCTTTGCACTTGGCTCTAGTCAATTTCTCAAATATTTACAAGGTAACTTTCAAAATTTGACTTTTACAATGATGCTATTGCAAAACCTAGTAAAAAAATGTTACCCCCCCCAAAATAAAATTGCTTTGAGTACAATGTCACACTTATCTCTCCACATATAAAAAAAATTACAAATAAAATCACCTTATTACTCCAAAAAATTTACTGCCCTAAACATTTACAAATAACCCCACACCTTATTTGTCCAAAAATATTACAAATTAATATAAACTTCCTTATTTCTCTGAGTTAAAAAAATTTCCTTATCTCTCCAAATTACAAAATCCACAACTTCTCTCTCCACTAAAAATACAAAATTTTAAAATAAATTATACCTTGTCACTCCATTGAAATACTCCATATTATCACTATTAGAAATCCTTAACAAAAAAGAATAAACTTTTATGAAGTCACTTGAATAAAAAGTGAATGTATCCCCTTTTAAAAAAAATCAAAGCAAACTTAAAAAAATTCAATTTGGCAACAAAGACTAATTCTTCACTTTGGCGTGAGGATTTCACTGTATGCTTGAACCCTACAAACTGAAAAATATTGATCCAATGTTCTACGCAGATCACAGAATGGTCTGGCTTCTTGTTGGCTCCTGCTAGCTTTACGTTGGTTCTGCTTGGCTCTGCTCACGCTGGATAGTAGCTAGCTCAAGCTGGCTTCGTCTGCTGATTTCACACGGACATTGGAATGCTATACGATGGAGCGGCCGATGGAATTGATCCACTCCTCCTTCTCCTTATCGTTGTCTACGATGAGACTTCGCTTTGAAATAAGAGGATAGTAGTCCCACTCTTTGAATGCTTGGTGAAAAAAGCCAGAAAAACTCTAGAACAGAGGAATATCAAAGGAAGTGTCAAGCTCTAGAAGGAAATGCCGAAAGGATTGCTTAAAACGCAAGCCAAATAGGGTACAAGCTTCTAAATTGAGGAGTTACTAACATAGCAAAGAAGGGTGCTTCGAAACTGTATAGCAGACTCACAGACTATGCATAAGAGATGTTGCTTACAACAAATAAAATCAGTCGATGGCATCAAAATTACTTTGGGGAATATTCAAAGAGTGGGGGTCGGAAGAATCTGTGTTGAAACCACTTCAAATGACCCCACCTTCACGCTTGTATGAATTATAACCTGATGAATTCTGAGCATTATTGCATTTTATTATTCTACTAGCGAGGAAATGATTATCATGGCCAAACATAATATTGAGTGAATTCTCCCCCATTATCTGTCCTAAGAGTACCTATCTTTTCTTTGACTTCATTTTCAACAAGTTGGTGAAATCATCAACTTTAAGAAATGAACCCAAGTCATTCTACTGAAATCATCAATGAATAGTAAGAAATATTTGCAACCACTGAATGAAGTCTTCTCGTCCACTTCCATCGAATTCTTGGTCACCTTAAGAATCTGATCCTGATACCCCTGATAATCCTATACAGACCCTTGAGAATCTATAGACTCTTGAGAGTTCGCAGACTCCTGAGAGTCTACAGAATCATGAGAGTCTGCAGAGGCTTGTTATTCATCCGCTGAATACGTTATTTGATTCTGTTGTGATATCTCTTCAGCGTCCTTACATTCCTTACGATCGACCTGGTATTCCTTTAGAGTTATCTCCTCGCACATCTCGGATTCCTCGACACCAACTGTTTCCATCTATAGAATCAGAAGGTGAAATACCAACCTCTCGTCAAGGTCATCTGGAAGTTTCTGCAACTCACACTCCTCAAGTGCATGAGGAGAAAGACTATTAATTTCCTCTTGAAGTTTTTCCTTTTGTAGGAAGAACCCCATCTCACACGTTCCTTGGAACCAGTGGACCTTTACTTCCACATGTTTATACAACCTTAGCTCAGTTGGTTTTGGGAATGACCAGTGCTTCATCATTATACCAAAATCCGGTTTGGTCATCTAATGCCATGCCTACTTCAAGTACGTTCATTCCAAACTCGACCTCTAAAGTTTCTATACAAACTGTTGTCACATTAGTTCACGTTTAACCTAAGTTTCCATCGCAGCCTATATCATCATTTCAACTGACCCTTCCAGTGCAACTGACTGTTTCAGGTCAGGTTTCAGTTAGTTCTTCCACCACTCTCTGAAGTGGACAGAATGTGCCACTGCCTAGGGGGAAAAATCTGAATATTCCTCTTGTGTCAGGTGAAACCAATGTGAGTGGACTACAAACTCACATGGTTGGAGTTAATAAACCTTATTATGATAGTATTTCTAACCTTGTTGGTCCATCTGGGTTGGGTAATATCCAGTACCAACGGCCTTATATGTATCAGATTCCACTCCAATAGGCTTATGTCCCATATGGTTAACAAGCCTTGGTCAATCCGCCTTACATTCCAGAAGTAGGAGGTTATGTCCAACATGCTCAATCCACTATTCCTAGTGGATATGGTCAAATTGAATTTGGAAATTACCAATACCCTCAAGGTATACCCCAAGGAACTGTCCATCACCCTTTACATCAGTAAGGGAAGTCGTTACAACAACAAGGGAAACCTTTGCAACAATATCAACAGCCTTTGCAACAACAAGGGCAACTGTTACAGCAACAGGGGCAATGTTTGCAACAATAGGGTCATTGTTCAGCAACAGGGGCAATGTTTGCAACAACAAGGTCATTGTTTGCAGCAACAGGTGTTGAGTGCAGGAATTGTTGTCAAGCAAACTCCTTCAACACTTAATTTTCAACCTGGGGGTTTTGTAAACTTAGAGATGAAGAACAGGAAATGCTAGAAATGACATGAACTTTTCCAAACACTATTCCTACTTTGTTAATTGCAATCTTGTGGAATAAAAAATAAAAGATCACCTACCAATTTACACTAAAGATATTCTAGTGCTAGAATATGAAAGAAAGTACTTTGGTAGGAAAATAAATGAAAGGAATTCTCAAAACCTCTTGCAACAATCTTTGAAAATGTAAATATATGTTTACCTTCAGTATAGTTGTGTTCCAGGTTAATAATTGGACACTTGAATATATATGGCTCCTTATAGATCTTCTGTCCTGTACTAAGTTATTATCCCTGTACTTCTGCAATGTTCTTGCTCTAGTGCCAGAACAAAGCTTAGGTGCTGGGAGTATATTTTACACCTGTACTAAATATTTATGTCTTTATGTAGGAACTCTAAGCCTCAAGGCTAGAGTACTCTGTCCCTGTATCAGGAGATCAATTCCTATACCGGGACAAAGGTTCCTGCACCAAGTTTTCCAATCCTTCTTTCGAGAAAATAAAGAATGTTTTAACTAGGAAAAATAGCTTGCAAAGGTGAACAAAACTTCAAAATAAATTCCTCAAACCGAAAGATGATTCAACTAATCTTTTAATATCTAAAACAAGAATTCATTCACCAAAGTCAAAGCACACTCTTCTTTAATTAAGAAACTTCTGCATGTAATCTATGATATCATTCAATTGTGACAACAAGCTTCAATCCTGTAATAGCTATCCACACAAACTGATATGCATTCGTAACCTTTTGAATTTAGAAAGATTCCCTTTAAGAATTATTATGCATGAGTCGAATATTTCCTAGATAGCATGAAGTGTAGGCACAAACCAATGTGTGTCGTAATAAAATTCTGTTTTAGAAGTGTGTTTAATTCAAAATATCAAAATAACTTCAGAATAGAAATCATGCTTTTCAAAATCGTATTAAGACTTAATAAAAATCACACTCTTCAGGATCGCATTAAGACTTATCAAATAAAAAGGAAAGACCATTACTGTAATGAACCAAAAGAATCAATATGCGAAACCATAAATGCACTAGTGCAGGAATAAGTGCTTGCACAATCCAGGCAGAAAATGAGATTAAACTTCAATCGAACTCACACACCACAAATCCGTCACACTATAATGAAATCATATTCAAACTTTGCAGAAAGATAAAAGAAAAATTTGTTTACTTCACACTTTGCATTAAAAATAATTAACACGTTGTTTCTGGGAAAACTAGTGTCTATTTGATCTGCTAGTCCCACTAAGATGGGTAGCTATCTTAGAAACAAACAATTCAAAGTAACTTGTGTTTTCCTTTATGGATGATAGATAAGAGAGAAGCAGAGAGCACCAACCTTAATCTTTCGCTTGGCTCCTTGCTTGTTTCCTCTCTCATTTGATAGAGCTTGTTGCTCCTTTTTCACTTGTCCCGCTTCAAAGAACACCTGTAGAGGCAAAGCAACAAAACACCATCAAAGCGTAGAGATCTATAATACCATAAACAATGCAGAATCAGAAGTACATTAACCATACAATTGCATACACAAATACAAGATTCACAAGTACACAAATATATGGAGGAAAACTCAAATAACTTTATTGATAGTAGAAGTAGAAGAGAAGATTACAACCCGGCTGTCTGATCCAGCATCATCCTCCCAGCATGAAAGCCCTCTTCACCTCATGAAAAGCAAGATCACCCAATAATACAATGTCTCAAAGAGAAACAAACAACACTTCCTTACAAATTACAAAATTCCAGCCTTTAGATCTCTGTGACGAGGGATCCATATATAGGTATTTGCAGGGGGGTGAGTCAGCTTCTGGGTTTTTGATTAATGTCATTTCACTGGTAGTTCTTGGTTCCACTTGGAGATTTCATGATCTCTTACTCATCCCTGGGTGAATTCAGAGAGGCAAGTGTCTTATGAGAAGTTTCTAGAAGATTCTCTGGGTTTCCACTTAGCAAACTATCTCTACCATTTGTCTACTCTCGCCCATCGCACCCTACAGAAGGCCTTTTCAGTATGCATCGCACCCCCCATGTGTAATAGGTGAGATGCATCGCACCTTGACCAAGGAGTAATCTGTATGGGTCAGCTTTGACCAGTTATGAGTAGTTTTTCAGGTGGAACTTCTGGGAAATGATGTAATCAATTTACCATCATCCTTTAGGGTATGAAACAAAACTTTTAGGGGTTTAAAAGCCCTTGGTTTATCGACATATGTGATTGGGGTTGTAGTGCCCAAATATGTCTATAACAATTGCCCCCTAAAGCATGAGGTCGTAAATCTTTTGATGTTGAGTGAAATGCTTTATCATGAGGATCCAAGGTTTTTCAAACTAGAAGGTGACCTGTAATAAGATACAATACAATACATTATCTTCATAATATTTTCATGATCTAGCTGAGGCAGGAATTCCCATGCTCAACTTTATAAATTCATTTTCATGTACATAGGACAGACAACCGCCTGTGTGGCAGACTGATGATTCTAGTAGAGCCATCATCCTTTGATTCAGATGATCATCTGTTCAGCAATGATGTACATTTGATGTCTTTATTTTCCTGAATATATCGCAGGCTGGATGGATGAAACTAGATCTGGGGTCTTCAAACTCGTTCAATCTTCACCCAAATTACAGGTCGATCCATGTGAAAGATGTTTTGGAGTCGAGCATGGAAAGACATTGCCTGATTACTAGCCAATGATGTAAGTTGTTAACAGGCGCGAGAGGAATCACCGATGATGATGATGACCCTCAAGGTATGACAGTACAATTCACATGGTGCAAAAATGGGACTTGGCGTCGAACACCACGTAAAATCTTTCGGTCGAAGGCCATTTATGTAAACCTATCGTCGGAAGTGAGAAACTTGCCATTGAGGAATGCAAGCTTCAAAGTACTGAAAGGGTTGTTCCTAGGTCGACCTCTCGGATAATGAGCTGACGTCGACGAGAAGTGACCCATCATAGGAGGGCCTTAATGAATCCCACATCTATGACACAGAATGGAGCAAATGATTTTGGAGGTGAAAACGATCTGATGATACAAGGTTCAGGGTGGCGGTCATGAAAGAATGGAGCGTGAATGTATTGCAGCGGATGAGACACAGGTGAATTCTCTGGGTGACTTCTCTTGAACATACCGACGACACTGAAATGGATTGGTAGCGTTAACCCCAAAGATGGATGGTACGATGGACCAATGGTGATATGACCGGTGAATGGAATAACCTAACCAGACTCGGACGTGGAGTGAAAATGTCATGTTCAAGAGCGACTTGCTACCAATGAAATTTCTTCAAGTTTTCTTCCCAATTTTCCCCAGTCATTGCTGACCAGTACCTCTTTATTTTTATCAAGATTGAGGAGGATAACATATGCTTATTCTATAATTCGCCTTTCGGGCGAACCTGTCACTATGTTTTAATGAGCCTAGCGACAGTGAAACTCGTTCTTGTCTATATGGACAAGTTTGTCGCTATTGATTTTAACGAGTTTAACGACAGTGATAACTAGGTCATTTTTTAGTTTTATAGAGTTTGAAAAGGGACGGAAAGGAAACTCCAATAATTATTTTTCGTCATATAATCCCTTAAGTCTGAAAAAGTATAAAATAATACGAAAGGGATGAATTTTCGATAGTTTTAACGAGCCGAACAAGACAAGCACTCG
>APFE031062524.1:6941-42553 GCA_000404065.3 Pinus taeda | reverse complement strand
ATCTATGACACAAAATGAAGCAAATGATTTTGTGGAGGTGAAAACGATCTGATGATACAAGGTTCAGGAATGGCGGTCATGAAAAATGGAGAGTGAAGGTATTGCAGTGGATGAGGTGTTAGCTGGGTTGGTGAATTATCTGAGTGACTTCTCTTGAACATATCGGCGACAATGAAATGGATTGGTAGCGTTAACCCCAAAAATGGATGATACAGAGGACCAAATGGTGATGTGACCGGTGAACAGAATAACCCAACCCGACTCAATCATGGTGATGGAGTGAAAGTGTCATGTTCAAGAGCAACCTGCTACCAATGAAGTTCTTCAAGTTTTCTTCCCTTTTTCCCCAATCATTGCTAACTAGTACCTCTTTATTTTTGTCAAGCTTGAGGAGTATAACATATGCTTGTTCTATAATTTGCCTTTCGGGCAAACCTGTCGCTATGTTTTAGCAAGCCTAGCGACAATGAAACTCGCTCTTGTCTGGATGGACAAGTTTGTCGCTATTGTTTTAATGAGTTTAACGACAAAGATAAGTCGTTCCTTTTCATGTTTAGAGAGTTTGAAAAGGGACGAAAAGGAAACTCCAGCAGTCCTTTTTCATGGTATAATCCCTTAAGTCTGAAAAAGTATAAAATAATATGAAAGGGATGAATTTTCAATAGTTTTAGCGAGCCAAAAAAGACAAGCGCTTGATGTTTTTGTGGAATTATCCCTCAAGTCCAAAAAGATTAAAATGTAGAGGAGGGATGGCGCTTCCCTTCACTTTAACGAGCTAGAAAGGCCAGTAGCTCAACAATCTTTTCATATTTTACGAGTCTAAAAAGAGCTTAAAAGAGACTTGTTTTTGAGGAATGAGTGGTGTTTTCGGGTAGCAACTGGTTCCTGGTAATTTTTGAACTTCTCAAACACGATAGTGTAAAAAGGGTGGCTAACAGAATCACTCGTCGCAGCTGTTCCTCAAAAGGGTAAACAATCAAGTGGAGGCATATGATCGGCTAAAAGGGTGGAGGTGATGATAAGAACACGACCAAGGCTCAAAAAGGTTGATAGCAATGCAATCACAAAGGTTATTACCGAAAGGCGGGTTTATTTTTTAATGAGATTGAACCTTGTGCCAACATGTGCTCAGTGGTGGGTTTATTTTTTAATGAGCTTGGACCTTGTGCCAGCATGTGCTCAGTGCTAGGTTTATTTTTTAACGAGCTTGAACTTTGCGGAAACATTGCTTGTTGCTCGGTTTATTTTTTAACGAGCTTGAACTTTGTAGAAACATTGCTCGCTTATAATAGTCAGAGATGCTCAATTTACCATTAACACTATATTCTTTCGACGGTTGCACAACCTGTTCAATTACTCCATCAAATTGATTAGAAATGTAAATACACGCTTGAAAAATGAGTTAAAAACTAACATCTTACTAGAATTACGTGAATAGTAACATAAAAGCAGTTTTACCTCTCATTCTACCATTTCATTCAAATTTGGGATTGTTGGAGCTCTGGAGGTATTTTCCCCCTCAAATATCATCAGCTGATTTCGAGAGATCCAGTGGACTATTCTTCGCGTCGTTAGGACTAGGTAGGAGCTAACCCTGAGCTCTTCAATTGCATTTCATCCTTTTATGATTTGGAGCAAGCTTTCCCTCTCTTCTGGGCCCCAAGGGTTTGAAATTTTCGTTTTCTCCCCATCGCACCTAGTCTGCATCAAAAAGTGCGATGCATACTGAGCTGGCCATTGGCCAGTTAGTATGCATCTCACCTTGTACACAGGCAGGGTGCGATGGGCACAGAAGGGAAAGTTTGTGCAGTGTTTTCTCATCAAATTTTTGCCTGTTTTTGCTCAAATTAGGATCCTAATTCATCTTTTGTTTGTGTTTCAGAGATTCATCAGATCAAAATGGTCATTAGATGGCGTGAATGTGAGCATGAAGAAGAGGACATGATTGCCTTACATGATCCGGGTATGGTTACTGCATTGCGAAACTGTGGTTTGCTCAAGTTCTTCCGCATATCCAGCATGAGGCAACAAATCAATTTGTTACAATATCTTCTCTATGCATGGGATCCGATCAACCAGGTGTTCCAGATTAGAGGCAAATCCATTCCTTTAATAGTTGAGGATATCTATTTTTGACTGGGTTATTGAGGTGTGGTGCCCCTCTCTCACTATCAGGATCCGCCTGTGGGGGTGAATCCGTGAGGGATTATATTTGCTAGTTTTGTAGAGATGGATCTCAGCAGAGCAGGGATGGCAAGATCAATATTCGAGATGTCACTAAATGGTCCTTGAGGACTATTTTATTCACCTTTGCTAGATTGGTTGGTAGTACAGCTCTTCATTTGGCCAACAGATCGTATATGCAGTATGCTTTAGAATGCCTGGAACCAAAGGTATTCAACTGGTGTGAGGCAGTGCTTCTGGTTATAAAAGAACATCTTTCCAAGGTGAAGAATGGAAGATCCAAGAACTTCGGTTATGGTTCCATTCTGACTACATTCGCCTTGGAGAGGATTCCACTGATGCAGCCACAATACATTTCACTAGGATTGCCAGCACTGAGGGAACCACATATGCAGAGATGGGTTGACCTCATGGCTAGACATGCTGGCCAATCACAGATTTTGTTCTCTGATGCTTTCTTTGAGTGGTTGAACCGTCAGGAGATGGTCATCGCCGGGTATCCATATGTTGGGATGGACTTCCGAGGCGACCCAGATTTGGTGCCACCAACTGGCGAGTAGTGGAGTGTCATGGGTAAAATGATCTGGCCATATCTTTGCTTATTACTTTTATAATGTTCTTGTGTTTTTTAAATGTTATCAAGACTAATCAAAGTCATATATTTGTGCAGATGTTGGGCCAGTGTGACCAGCACCGCACCCAAGGGTAGCAGCTGCCGTTCCAGTAGGAGAGGCTATAGGGAGGGCTATCCTTCGCGATCTGGACATAGCAGAGACCCTTGCAGTATTGTAGGATCAGATAGAGGGTCTCACCCTTGGTATTCAGGATGTGAGGACCAACGAGTTACCTTTGAGATTACAGTGCCATACCATCGGCGTGCCGAGTCAATGGACTAGGCTCTTACGTATGATCACACAAGCGGTGACTTGTTATCACTAGCACCATTAGTCTAGGGTGCTTTTCTGCATTTTTTGAGTTTTGGGTCGTATGACGATTTTGTCTTGGACACAAAAAATTTTGTAAAAACCATAAACAAATATATATATTTTTGATTTTCGGAGCTTTATTTTGGTTAAGTTATGTGATCCTGATGCAAATGTTAATTGAAATGCTTTTTCCTTTATAAATGTTGCAAATGTCTATCTAACACATAATTTGCTAATGAATCAGTTAATGTGTTTAAGTTTCAGGAAATGTGTTGATATTGAATAGAATCAAACTGCTTTTCCAAAATCGTGACCCTTAGGAAGATACGATAGATAGCTGGATTCCGAATGGAATAGATGCCAATAAGTTGTAGGATGACGAGTTGTGAATCTAGCATGACAACAAGTCGGCGTATGCCATGTGCGATGGCATCAGAGAGAAGCTCTATCAACGCGTTGTACTCAGCGATGTTGTTCATCTATCGACCAATACATATCCCTCTGAAACTCACTAACTTGCCGCTTGGATCAAAAATGGCCCAGGCTGCAGAAGTTAGGTTCCGCGTACTACAACTAGCTCTGTCGGCGTATCCAATGAATGATTCCAATAGGTCCGACATCTGCAACAAATGCAAAGTGGATTACCTAACCAAAATGATAACCCTTGATGAAAACAAAAATGTAACAAAAGCATATAAAGAGATTACTACACTTAAGCAAGCATAGTAACGCTTGAGATACAACCCGTTTCGAGGTTGCGACAATGGAATCCCATCGTAATCTACTAGCTCATAGGCTCCTTTTGCTAATACTATTTTAAAAATGTAGGGGCCCATCCATAATGGTTCGAACTTACCTGCTCCCAATTTATCGGAGTCCTAATCATAAAGCAAGACCAGGTCACCTTCTGAGAAGACACGGGGTTTGACATTTTTGTCAAATTGCGCCTTGACACGTTCTGATCTCACACACTACTCTAATACACTGTCAGAATTGTGAAATCCTCCAGGAATAATTCCTTCTGCATGCATGAGTTTTCCTTATAGGAAAACACATGCAACTGATAGTACATTGTCCTTGACATTTAGTTCAACTGGGTCTTTCTCAGAATAGACATGCATGAGTTACTAATGAGGGAATATTCAGTTATCTGGAGTACACTGGTTGAGTGCATGCATGCATCAACTGACTGATAACTAACAATTAGTTCCTTAAGTAGTTTGGAACTAATTTAATTGGAGTTAACTCAGTAAACCGAGTTAACTAATTACAACTCAAATATAGCTCAATCTTATCTCCTTAATTAAGGGATAATCTCCTTAATTTAAGGGATAGCTGTTGCATGACTTCATAAAGACTTCTAACTTGAATTTATCCTACTAATTAATCCATTATGAATTAATTAATTATTTCCAAGCAGCTGGTGAGACTAAATTCAAATTTTAATTCAAGGAGAAATTAAAATTGGAATATTCTTGTTGCCACATTTCAATAGTATCTAGAGATGTAATCTTTCTTGAATCATCCAAAACTGACAATGTTGTTGAGCGACTACTTGATCGCTTGGATAGATTTGCAAATGCAAAATAATTTCAAGAATTTGATAATTAGATTCCACATCTTGAAGGGGGGATTCATATACTAGACCAACCTGTGGAATCTTCTTTTGAAACACTCTCTCCCCCCCATGAAACTCCAACAACGAATGATACTTTGAGTGATGTGATTGATAGAATTGGGAGACTCAATCTTGATTCAGTCACAACCCAAACAACGGAGTAGCCTAGACCATCTTAGAAAGGTCCCCCAAAGTGGATGACAAAGACACTTGAAAGTGTTCATCATGATGAGGTTGGAAAGACAGGAACTAGAAATTAACCCCAGAAAAATGGAGGTGATGTAGATGACTCTGATTCACCTGTTGATATGGATGCTTCTTATGATTGTGAATTGAATTTGTATACAGATTTTGAACCAACTTCCTTCAAAGAAGCTACTTCTCATGATGAATGGAAATAAGCAATGCAAAAGGAGTATGATGCCCTCATAAAGAATGGCACTTGGCAGCTGGTTGATCCTCCATCGGGAACCAAACCAATTGTCTGCAAGTGGGTCTAAAAGAACAAGTATAAAGCTGATGGCTCACTTTACAAGCATAAATCCGGGTTGGTGGCAAAAGGTTTTGCACAGAAGGAAGGGGTCGATTATGAGGATAATTTTCCCCCACAACAAAATGGGCTACCATCCAGACACTTTTTGCCCTAGCGGCTCAAAACGGTTAAGAGTCCATCAAATGGATGTAAAAACTGATTTTTTGAATGGAGATCTAAAAGAGAATGTTTTTATGTCCCAGCCTGAAGGATTTGCTATAAAAGGACATGAACATAAAGCATGCAAACTTGTGAAATCCTTGTATGGCCTCAAACAAGCATCACAAGCCTGGTATGAAAAACTAACTGAGCATCTTCTGAAACTCAATTTCAAACATTATGATCTTGATGATGCAATTTTGTTTGTCAAGAGGGTTGGAAAAATAGTTGTATATCTTGTGGTATATGTAGATGATCTTTTGATGACAGTGAAAAATGAGAGCTACATTGCATCCATAAAGAAGGAATTGAGGAAAGGTTTTGAAATGACTAATTTGGGCTATGTTCATTACTATCTTGGTATTGAAGTAAATCAGCATCCAAAGTCCATATTCGTTTCTTAAAAGAAGTACATTGGAGATCTGTTGAACATGTTTTGCATGAATGAATGCAATCCTCTGACTAATCCAATGGAACAAAACTTAAAGCTCACATCCACTGAAGGAAAACAATTTGAGGATGCAACAAAGTATAGATAGCGTGTAGGAAGTCTCAACTACCTAACTACTACCAGACCAGACGTTTCGTTTGTTGTTGGAATCCTCTTCAGGTTTATGCAAAAGCCTTGTGAGGGACATTAGTCTGCTGCAAAATGTGTTCTAAAGTACTTGAAGGGAACTCAAGACTTTGGAATCAAGTATACAAAGGTGGGTAACTTTAACTTGATTGGATACTCTGATTCAGACTTCGATGGAGACAAAGAAACTGGGGTATCTACTTCAGGTTATGCTATGAGTCTTGGATCAAGAGTTGTCTCCTGGAGATCATGCGAATAATTAGTTCCAGTAGATTCCACAATAGAGGCAGAATATGTGGCAATAGCAGAGGCAACAAAACAAATTGTGTGGCTAAGGAAAATTCTAGAAGTTTTGCAGGTAAAACAAGTACAATCGACTCCACTGATGATTGATAATACCTCAGCAATAAAGTTGGCCAAGAACCCAAAGTTCCATGATCGAATTGATGAGCCTCATAAATGGGTAATTATATGGGCTCATTCTACCTCCTAACCTAGTCAAATCAACCATTCTCTTAGCTTATTGTATGATTTTCTCAATATATTTATGCTTTTAGGGTGAGTTGAGTTAGTTATTATGCCATGTGATATAACATGTATTTAATGCAGATTATTGATGGATTTCGAGGTCAAAGTCAAGGATCTAGTGGTCAAACTGTATAAATAACTCGAATTAGTATAGGAGAGGACTTATAGGAGGGAATCCCCCTCATTTATTGCTCCTCACTTCGAATTCCCCTTCATTCAGCTCGAAGAACAAGCAGCCAAATCATGCACTAGAAGGTAGCCAAGCAAGTGGAAGATGATTGATAGTTATCTCGAGTTTTGGGAGCCAAGCCTCCTTGATTTTAAGGAAGTTGTTGATAGCTTCAGAGGTATAAGTAGATACGCATAGGGAATCACTAGGGTCATCTTTTTTCTTGTGTAAACTCTGCTCAAATTTCGAGCTTACTATTTTATGACAGTTTTATGTAATGTTGCTATTTCTTGATAATGAAGATGGAATCCTTTTTGAGCTAGCACTGAGTTACCTCAGAGGGTTGAAGCTCTTGGGTTAGGGCCCAATCCAAGTAGCCAAGCTTCCCTTTACTTGTATTTGTATGTTTTACTTCAGTTTGTAGATTAGTTTGCTGTTAGATGTATTTCTCTTATGGTTCAGAATATGTTGCTTTTGATGATTTAGTAGCTTGCTTCCATTTGTGATTTCTGTAGCAGGCTAAGTAGTGATCAAAGAAGATTCAAAAGGCTAGAAATAGTGCCTTGGCCTCTCTTCCTCCCTTTGGAACCATGATTTGAGGCAAAGACTCCCTTGCTGCCCCAAAAACACAGATTTTCCTCATTCCTAGGACTTCTACTGTTTGCAGCTCTCTAGTAGGTTCATAGTCCAATTTTGCTTTGCTTTAGATCTTATTTGTCATGTTCAATTCCTGATTTGGAATAGTCCTTTTGCATGCTTTCCTTTCTTACAACATTTCCCAACATTTCCTTCTATACGTCATAGTTTAGGCCATTTTAATGCAAAACTCTATTTTTCCTAGGATGCACTCATTTCATTGGTTGTTTGATTTTCTTGGTTGACTGTCAGCTTCTATGCAGTAGATCTCTTCTAGTAGTAGGCCAGATTACCACCAATCACACCCTCCATCTTATCCATTCCCAATAGGTCTGCCAAACCTCACCTCAATTCTGCCCTAGTTTCCTTCATATTTCATAGAACTTCTTCCTCTCTCCTTGAGCAAACCCAATCATATTTCTATCTCCTGGTGATTCATGGTAGACCTTAGGTGCCCTAAAACCTCATTGCAACCTTCATCCACCTTTTCCACCCACCCTCACACCCTCAAAACAACAAAAATTGCTCTCAGCCTCCTGTAGTTTCCCTGTTTTCCTCCTGTAGTTTTCCTGTGTCCTCCTGTAGTTTTTCCTGTAGGCTTTATTTTGAATGCCGAGTGTGGGAGAAGCCTCTAGAAGGCCACCTAAGACCTCCTAGGACCCATCCACACCATCCTACATCCTCCCAAGCTCCAAAACTTCCCTCTAACACCACCTGTTCGTTGCCACACTCACACACAATAAATTAGATGCATGTTAAATTCACATAAAAACACATAAAATCCAAAAATATGTTTTTGGCTTATATACTTCCAGAAATAGCATGTTTAGATGTTGTTTACTTCCTTGAGTAGGCAATGGCATTTATTTCATGGTTTTCATAGTGTTTTTGGAAAAAGTAGAATTAGCTTGTTAATTAGGGTTTACTAGGTTTTGCTTTATATCCCAGTCTTTCTCCCTTCTGCAGTTAGAATAGCATTTGTAGAGTAATCTATCTTTCTTTTCATCACACATAGAGCTTCTTCTGAAATCTATAGAAGTTGGCTTGAGCTCCTAGTGATCTCGCGCCAGCTGACCAAGTGACAACCTGCAGTGAGAACTAGCACTTGTGCATATAGCACTGACGCTTCCAAGTTTGTTACAAACTACCGGGTTGATAAAAGTAAATTTGGTAGCCTAGGAGTTGCAACATTCTTGCTGCAATACTGGCTCTCACCACTTTTTGGTGTCATTGCCAGGGAAGCGTCAGAGTATTTTGTGATTACTGCTTTCTTCTATTTCCTATTGCAACATTCTTCTAATAGTTTATTTCGCAAAAGTAGACTAGTCATTTCTTTTCTTTCAGTTCTGCATTTCCTTACTTTTCTTTTAAATTATGCAAATTTCCATTCAGCAATTTCATTTCAGCTAGTTGCAATTTGTTTTGTTCAATCACAATTTCAATTTCTGCAGGTACTTTCAGTGTGGGGAAAAATAAACAAAAAAGCAACCAAAAATATTTCCTTTCATGCCTCATAGGAGTAGAGATAACTTAGGAAATGTTTTTCCCAACACCTCCACTACTTCACACAGCCAACCTTCTCTCTTCTTCGGTGGCTGCAATCAAGAAGAACCCTTAGGTGAACATCCAGACATATTTGAAGAACCTATAGGGGAAGAAGAAGAAGAAAACATTCCTCTGGAGCCAATGGCTAAAAACAGAAATACTAGGGGAAATGGAGAGAGAATAGAGGGTACCTTCTCCATTCGGGAAACCGATGGGGATACCAAATGAAGAATATAAGTACTTCAACCCTACCTCACTTCCATGGTCTGACTACAGAAGATTCTGACACCTTCTTTTTCGAGTTTGTTGTCATCTGTCGAACTTACGACTATGCAGAAGACGAGCAAAAGTTGAAACTGTTCCCTTCTACTCTCAAGGATGCAACACTGCGATGGTTCACGGGATTACCTAGCAATAGAATCACAACTTGGGCTCAGATGCAGTAGGCCTTTAACAACAAGTATCGAGACTATTGTAGGTGAAAAGATACTAAAGAAGAAATCTTCCGAATGACCATAGGAAGTGATGAGTCCCTGGAAGACTATGAAGAGAGGTTCTAGCTCAGTTACAAAAAGGCCAGGTGTACACTAGACCCTGAGCCTCTGAAGTTGGTCCTGCTTAGGGGAATTCGGGAAGACCTTTTAGACACCCTCCATCTACTGGCCGGGGGAGACATCTACCAACTATCCTATGAGGACATAAAGACTATTTTTAGAAACCATTCTAGAGCAGCCATAAAGAAAGGTAAGGGGAGTCAACCCATAGCCAATACCTCTTCTTCCAATTCATCCATTAAAGGTGAAATTGGAAACATGCTGAAAGAATCCAAGAGTGAGATGGTGCAGAATCTTTCCATGCAAATGGATACCTTACATATCAAAATAAAACAAGAGGAAGTAGAGAAGGCTTTGGCCATTTTTTTCCCTAGATGCACTAGGATGCATCCTAGGAATGAATGCCCATTGAACTCTATAGAGGTTTGTTCAGTTTGTGAAGAATATCATTCTATAGATAAGTGCCCTTCCTTGCCTGGACTTAAAGGTGTATACCAAGGGGCCGAAGGAGTCACTGAACAGATCTATTACATAAATCAAAGGAGGCTGCATGGACCTAGACCATACCAGCAGGGATGTAAGGGACAACTCAGGCATACTACAACCCCAACCAAGTCACCTCCATACCTTTTTGGGGCCCCTCTACTCATCCTTCTTGGTCCACACCTCCTCCTTAGTCCTTCACATCTCAATATCATGCCTAGCCAGCCACCCATTAATTTCAATCCTATGCTCAGCTGCAACCTTAGTGGAATGCATCTCATCGGGGGTGGAGGCCGCAATACAAATCTCTTCCTGCTCTTCTTCCTCCACCACTTGCCCAACCACAACCGTTACCTTTTGCTCCACCAAGGCAACCCCAAATGCCTGCCCAACTAAATCCAAACCCAAACAACAGACAGGCTGAACAAATGTATAGTGGGGAACCATCATGCCCAACATATGCTGTGGAGATTCAAGAAATTAACTTGCGATCCAGGAAAGTTCTCCCAGATAGCCAGCCTCCACCTAGGGAGGTTGAGGAAGATAAAGAGGAAAGAGTTATGCTCAATCTCCCAAGATGACCTGATTATATACTTTTTTAGTAGAGAAAACTTGTATGAAGTTACACGTGTCACTATTTCGACCTTAGGATCTGAAACTGATACACAGGAAACTACAGTCCGTCCTATATCTGTAAATTCTTACAAAAGTTTAACCTGATGCACAAAGTGAAAGTTATGACAATTTTCACAAGGTCACCGGTTTGGGATGTAATTTGGGAGCCTACAGAAACCCTAAATGTCTTCGACCTTATCTCCGAAAATATAGTGAAACAAGATCTTAAGTTCGGGCTCGAGGTTCACCAATATTTTGTCTCAAATGGGTTTTAATTTTAGAGTCTGAAACTTCGTAGAAAAAACTTATAGCGAAAATGTCACGATGGCCTCTTTGAGATGGAATTCTGGAGCTTGCAAAAACCCTAACTTCCTCAGATCATATCTCCGAAACTATAGTGAGACAAGATCTAAAATTTGTACCTCACGATCACTGAGATTTCGTTTCAAATGGGTTTTTTTTTTTAGCTTCTGAAACATTACAAAAACAAAGTTATAGTGAAAATTCCACAACGACTTGTTTTGGAGCAGTGAAACCCTAGAATCCAAACCTCTAATACCAAATGTTATGCAACCAACTCACAAAATAGAAGAAAATATAGATAAACTCCTTCAAAATCAGACTATTCGAGGGGGAAACCTCCTTTACATTACACAAATGAACAATTCTTGGATGATACAAATGACAAGACCTCCTTTCTATATATAGGAGTCTAAGGGGTCCCAACACAATCAAAGCCTACATAACAATAATATTGTAGGGGCACAACAATAACAATAGTGGGCTTCTATGGGGCATAATAATAACAACATGGGGACTATATGGGCACAATAATAGAATAAGGGGGTTGCATTAATAACAATAAGGGGTTACACTAGTAGTATAGAGACCTAACATCGAACCTACAAAGAATCTATTGTGACACCTAAAGATGCTTGCGGCCTATGTCACTATGGTTTGTGAATTTGTCGCCCTTATGAAATTGCAGAAGTCTACATATATCTCCTATGGCCCTATTTTGGAAATTTCAGCCTAGGGTTTCCTCAAAAGTCACAACTAGCATTTGTAGACTTGGAAGGCACCTACAATAAATGGATAATAATTACTCTCCATTTGAAGGAACCCACATTTTTTCGTGTAGTAGGGTTCATCAAAAGTATGCAACATGGGTACTCCTTCGTTACAAAATTAAATTTTGCATTGACCAAGTGTTCTCGCTCGAAATTTGAGGCAAATCAGAGGGAGATAAGTTGAAAATAAGAATTGAAAAAGTAGTCTTTTATTTTTTTACTTTTGTATTATCTTTTTTATGTTTTTACTCCAAAAATGGTGAATCATCCCCTATGGTTGACATAATCATATTGATTCTTATTGGTTCTTATAAAATTTATTTTTTTTGTACATTTTTTGTTTTGAGGCCCATTTTTTGCAACAAAATTTGTTTAATGTTGTTGTTTTACATGATTGGTTTGAGAACATTGCAGTAAGATGTTTTGATATTTATGATGATTGAATCATATGCTTGATAGTAATATATGACTATACCGGTGACCTAGATGGTTTCTACATTGAGACAGGATTGCTATGGCAGTGATGTTGTGACTTGGCTTGAATAGAGCAGATTTGACAGAGTTAGAATCTAATGATATCACTACAAGCTTGTGCAGAAAGAGTTATTCAGTAGTTAGGGTTTGATATGAACTTTAGATAGAGATAGAAGTGGTTGATATTGACAGTTATAGTCTGATGTGCAGAGGTAGATTCGATTAACAAAATTTGTGTTGTAGTTCAATTCTTTGTATTGATTCAGAGGATAGGTGGATCCAGTTGAAAATTGTGAATTGTGGTTCGTTGGTTGACCAGGGTGTTTAGGTGGTGCAAGGAAGGAGAGTGGAGTTTCCTTCATGTCGGAGCCTGAGAACACTTTAGGGAAACATGGTGCTGCTAGAGCGAGTTGGAGCCTGCATAGGGAATTGGAGTGTTCCTCTAGTTGTAGTTGATACACAGGGTATTGGAGAATCTTCAAGTTAGAGCATGTAAACTATGGCGTTCGAGCGTCCTCCCAGTTGCAGTTGGTAAACATGGCATTGGAGCATGCTACATTTTGGAGATCGTAAATTAGGATGTTGGAGCCTCCTTCAGTTGAAGCTAAAAAAATGATGTAAATTGTCAAATACTAATACTAAGAAGCATTCAGGATCACCCGAGGGCACGAGGGATGAGATGTGGCGGAGAGAACTAGAGCAGGTAGCGTGGCTAGGGTTCCGACAATCAGGGTAATAGAACAATGGCGCCGGGTGCAGGTGGCCTGGGAGGAGAGAGGAGAGTTAATCAATCGCAGGCAGAGAATAGTAGGCGCAAAAAGGAAGGCGGAAGGGAAATAGAAACTGGGCGGGACTGAAAGAAGCCATGGAAGGAAATCAGGGGAGGGGAGAGATCCCCTCCTTCAAAAATGTGGTAGCTGGCGAAACTAGCGGAGGAGGGTCGCATGGACTGCAGCAGGAGAATGGCCAAACCACACCAGTCTTGGGAAGCCGATGGCAAGCAAGAATGGGGGGCAGATGCCTACCCAGGGCACAGAAGAAACCGAGGTACGTCATCCCTAACAATAAATTGGAAGATTATCGCTGTTATATGAAAGATCATGCATTGATCTGTAAGTTCATAGGGTTTTGGCCATCTGAAAAGGATCTAACGAAATGGATTCAACTAAGATGGAAGCCAAAAGGGCATATAGACCTAAAACTGGGTGCTAAGGGCTTTTTTACAGTCATTTTTGCAAACCTCGAAGACAAAGAGAGAATATTTGAGGAAGGACCATATTTCATGAACAATGCTGGTTTATTTATGAGGCACTGGGAGGATAGATACAACCCAGATGCGGAGAAGTTATTGGCAGCACCCATATGGGTCAGATTGTTTGGGTTACCATCGGAATTCTGGGACCCTGAGGTACTGGAGGGGATTGGGAACTCAATCGGGGCCTTTGTCAAAGTGTCAGAAATGACCAAAAGGGGGAAATACACATCATATGCTAGGATATGTGTGTACATGAACATAGCGGAACCGCTGCCGGAGTATGTAGAGGTGGAATATCATGACGAAATATGGCAGCAGCCAATAGATTACGAACACATCCCCTTTAGATGTCGCAGATGCCATGAGTATGGACATCTTTTCCGACAATGTCCACAAAATAGAGAAGGGGAAGCCACCAAAATATTGGAGGAGGAGAGCAGGAAAACAGAAAGGTCGGATATAGGAGAAAGGGGTTTTAGAGAAGTTCAGAGAAGACAAAAACCAAGACCAGAAGGGGTACGAGGGCAACCAAAGGAAAAGTTTATACCAACTGAAAATCAGAATAAGTTCCAGGTCCTTCAGGATGAGGAAGAGGAAACGGAAGATGGGAAAAGGGCGGAGGAAGAAAATGAAAATGTCCCCATGGAGATCATAACTGAGACCACTGGTAAAACTACAGTCCAGAATAGAGAAACACAAGTAGAGATGGGAGGAAGTCAGGAAAACACAGTGGATCAATTGATGAAGGGCCCAGAAAATCGAAAAGAAAATGGGACGGAAGAAGAGAAAATAATGAAGAAGCTGCTCCAAGAATGGAAGAACCTAGATGAAAGATTTATCCCGGAATCGCAAAAATAGCAATATAAGGAAGCTTTCCAAAAATACAAGCAGAAGACAGGAGGTATGCTAGAAACAGGAGCAGATCAAACAGGCTCTCAAGGAACTCAAAACCTGGGAATGGACGGCAATGGAAAAGGAGGCAGAAAGAGAGGAAGACGGACAATAAACGAGACGATTCAAGAAGTGGGAGAAACTCTAGTCAATTCAGGAAGAGTGATACCTCTATCAGAGGTATTTCAACAACCTTCAAAAAGTTATAAATGATCATTACAAGCTGGAATATTAGAGGACTCAACAGTAAGGGTAAGCAGAGATATCTGAAAGAAAGATTGAAGAAGGACAAACCTAGTATCATGCTAATTCAAGAAACAAAAATGGATCAGCAGCAGCTACAAGAAATTGTGAAAAAGATGAGACCAATATATGAGGTTATGGCTCAAGATGCAAACAGTACGGCAGGAGGACTAGCAATTTTATGGAATCCTGAGGAAGTTATTTTTGAAAACTGGATTAGCCTCCCTAGGATTCTATCAGGAATGTTCAGGTTAACAAGAATGGAGAAAATAATTCTAATCTCTAGGGTTTATGGCCCCCACTCACCTAGGGACCGAAAGGATTTCCTTAATAATGTGTAGAAAATTAGGATAATTTTGCTGGGTAACTTATGGATAATTGGAGGAGATTTTAACTTGATTCGGGAGTTGGGTGAGAAGAAGGGAGGAATAAGGTGAATGGACCAGAGCATGGAGGACTTTAATGAGCTAATAACAGAACACAGATTAGTTGATATTCCCACAACTAATGGAGTTTTCACGTGGAACAATAGGAGGGGTGGAAGAAATCAGATAGCGTCGAGGCTGGACATGTTTCTATTATCAGAACAAATTTTGAACCGTGATGTTTTTATAGAAACAAAAATCCTCCCTAGGCTAGGTTCAGACCACTGGCCGATTTGATTAGAAATCGATATCAAGAAAAACAAAGGAAAGAAACCTTTTCGTTTTGAGACCTTCTGGCTCAGAAATCCTGAGTTCATACATAAAGTGGAAGAATGGTGGACTCAGAGCAGAGTTGAAGGGAAAGGGAAAATGCATACATTCCAATTCTAACTCAAGGAAATTAAAAGCAAAATTATAAAGTGGAATAGAGAGGAATTCGGGCATATTATGGAGGAAAAGAAAAAACTAGAACAAGAAATGGAGGATATCCAGCAGCAGATAATCTGGGAAGGAAGGGATGAAGAACGAAGCAAAGATGAGGGAAGAATAATTAATCAGTTGGAAGAAAGGAGGAAGCAAGAGGAGATTATGTGGCGACAAAAATCAAGGATACAATGGCTGCGCGAAGGAGAAAGGAATACAAAATTTTTCCACCAAGCAATGATACAAAACAGACAAAGGAACCAGATCTTCCCGATTAAAAACAAGGAGGGGGAAGGGTAATTGAGCAGGAAGGAATAGAAAGAGTTCTAGTGGAGTATCATAAAGAAATCCTCACTGAAACGCAAGAGGAACGGAAAGAAGCCATAGATCAGATTTGCAAGGAGATACCAAAAATCATAATAGTGGAACAAAATAAGGCCTTGATGAGAGCGGCTACAATGGAAGAGGTTGAGGAGGTGGTCATGAACATGAAAAAATGCAAGGCTCCAGGGCCCGATGGATTTACAATTGAATTCTACCAGGCAGGATGGCACTTCTTAGGGCAGGATATCTTGGAAGTTGTCGAGGAATCAAGACTGAAGCAAAAGATCTGGCCAGGTATTAATTCGACCTTTCTAACCCTGATCCCTAAAAGTAATAAATCATAGGATGCCCAAGGATTTCGGCCAATAGCTTTATGTAATGTTATCTATAAGATCATAGCCACCCTGATCGCAAAAAGACTAAAACCTTTACTCCCGAGTATCATATCTCCAGAACAAACTGGTTTTGTTGAGGGGCGACAAATTCTGGATGGTCTAGTCGTTACTCAGGAGATGATTCACTCCCTGAACCAAAAGAAACAGAGGGGAATGATGATAAAACTAGATCTCTCAAAAGCATATGATCGCTTGAGCTGGAGATACCTTAGAATGGTGCTGGAAGCATATGGTTTCGAAAAGAGGTGGATTGAATGGATATATAGCATGATCTCAACCCCCTTCTTCTCAATCCTGGTAAATGGTACTCCTACAGACACTTTTAATGCAACAAGGGGCATAAGACAAGGAGATCCTATCTCGCCCTTCCTTTTCATACTGGTAGCCGAATGGCTTGGAAGAATAATCAGAAGAGAACTCAGGGAAAAGAGAATCAAAGGCCTCAAACCTTGGGGAAACAATCTGGCAATAACGCATCAACAATTTGTTGATGACATAATGTTATTTGGCGAAGTAACTATCAAAGAAGTGAGAATGATCAAGAAAGTGCTGGACATCTTCATGAAGGCATCACGTATGGAGGTTAATAAGGAAAAATCTTGTACTTTTATTTTTAACACCCCTGAGGCCATTAAAGCTCATCTTACTAGAACTCTAGGCTTCAGACAGGGATACCTTCCAACCAAGTATTTAGGGAACCAACTGGATACTCACCCCACCCGGATGAAGAATTGGCAGGAGGTGATAGATAAAATTAAGAAGCGTCTGGCCAGCTGGTCCTTCAGGTCCTTGAACATAGCCAGTCGAATTGTGTTGTTAAAGTCTGTCCTGCAGTCGATTCCTATCTATCCTCTGTCCATTAGAGCAGCATCCAAAGGTGTGTGCGCAAAGATGAAAGAAATATTTGGAAAGTTTATCTGGGGAGGACCTAAACAACAAAGGAAATGGGCCTTAGTTTCATGGAAGAACCTGGTTAAAAGAAAGGAGGAGGGAGGACTGGGTATAAGGGATCCCGAAATGCTAAATAAGATTCTAGGTGCCAAACTATGGTGGAGATGGCTTCAAGAAGGAAAGGATGTTTGGAAAAGAATATGGGAACTAAAATACAATATGCCGGAATCAACTATAGGTAAATTAAGAATTGAGGAAGTTCGAAAAGGGTCCTCTATATGGGATTTAGCAAGTCAAAATCGAGATGTGGTCAACAAACATGCCTTCTGGGAGATTTGGGAAGGAGGCAATGCCAAATTCTGGGAGGATGGGTGGCAGCAGAAAGGTAAAATGGAAGAGATCCAGTCCCTACAAGAAATCAAGAAGAAAGCGAAGATGGCAAGTATGGAATATGTCAAGGACTACTAGACAAATGAGGAAACTAATGCAACTTGGCGGGCCTGGAGAAAACCAGAGGAATGGTTTGAAAACATACCCCAAGAGATGGAGAAAAACTATACTAAGGAAGTAGAACTGAGAAGGATAAAGACTAGACCAGGAAAGGACATCCTTAGATGGGGAAGATCAATGAAAGGGACTTTCACAGTGAAGGAAGCTTACTACTTGACAACGAGCCAGGAAAGGGAAAACGAAGCTATGGACTGGAAAAGAATTTGGGAAGCAAAGTGGTGGCCGAAAATAACAATCTTTGCATGGCTGGTAAGTAAAGGACGGATCCTAACCTGGGATAAGATTCAAAAGCGAGGATATTATGGACCTTCGAAGTGTACCTTATGCAACAGAGAAGAGGAAAATCAGGAGCATCTCTTAAATAAATGCCCTTATGCAGGAAATGTATGGGATAAGATAGGAGCGCTCTTTGGGAAGACACAGAGAGATCCTAGCAGCATTGGAAAAACCATAATGCAATGGGGAAAAGGTCAATTTCAAAGCCAGGTAGTAAGCAGGATTTGTAATGTATCGATAGGTTTTGTAATTTGGTTCCTATGGAAGGAGCGTAACAGGAGAATTTTTAGGGGCCAAAAAAATCAACCGGAAAGAACTTGGGAGGAGGTATGAAAAGCGATCAAGGAAACCATTCTTTCAGAGACCTGGGAGGAGGAAGACTGGAAAATGAGTCAAGAAGAAGGAAGAATAGTTGCCAAACTAAATTTGGGATTCAGTATGATTTACCCCAGAAAAGACAGGAAAATAAATCCCCAAGCCCAAAGCCCAAAGCCCAAACCAATTTAGATACCCAGGCGAACATTTTATAAAACTGAACTTCGACGGCGCATCGAAGGGTAACCCTAGTCCAGCAGGCCTAGGCGGTATATTTAGAGATGGAAACGGAGAAACAAGATGGGTCTTTGCGGAATGGGGAGGAGAGATGACGAACAGCGAGGCAGAACTTTGGGCGGTTTACCAAGGTTTGAGAATAGCAATAAGGAACAGATATATGAACCTGGAAATAGAAGGGGATTCACAGATCACGATAGAGATGCTACGGAAGCTGAAGGATGGTAAGAGCTGGGAGAAAGTTGCAAAAAGTTGGAGGACAACGGGTATCATTCAGGATATAGCAGTATTGCTAAATCGAATAGACTACAAAATAATTAATCATGTAAGACGTAATGGAAACAAGGCTGCAGACCTCCTGGCAAATTGGGGGAGTAAGGAGGCGAATAGCAGTTTGGACAGAAGCTGGATATCTTTAGAAGCGGATCAAAATTGGGAGGATCTCAAAAACATAATTACTCAAGACCATCATGAAGCAACCACAGCATGCTAGAATGAAGACAGATCACCCGATCAGGTTGAGGATATTGGCAGGTGGAGTAATGAAGACGCGCAGGGGTGCAAGGACGGACAGCGCCGCCAGGTTTCGAAGCATGATGGATACAGGTAGTAGGAGCGGTGCGACGGATCAGGGACTGGAGCGAAAGGACAGCAGGGGGACGGGGAATCACAGTGGCGTCGTCAGGATGTCAGACAACGGCCAGGGAAATGATTGTGAGAGGACAGGGGACAACAGAATGGACAGGGAGGTGGAGCCTAAGGCCATTAAGAAGGGAGGTATAAGGAAGAAAGGGTGGCGAAGAGGGACGAGGGATAGCGCATGCAGGGAAACCGATGAGAGAGGAGAACAGCGCCAAGTTACAAACAGGAGAAAGCCCAGCTTGGGAAGCAGGATGGAAGGAGCAGGAGCGCACAGACCGGGGAAAAAGAACAGGGAAAGAATGGCTACGGAGGGAAAGAGAGCGGCGGTGAGATGGATGCGAAGCAGCGCTAGTGATGGGGACCAGAGCCGAGCAAGCCTGGACGTAAAGGGCAAGGGGAAAATGGAAGCGGACCCCGAACAATTCTACATCCCGGTATATGAAGTGTCCGAGGATGATAGTGAAGCCCAGGAAGAAGAAGTGGGAATGGCAGCGACAAGAATTGACAAACGCGGCCAAAATAAGCAGGGCATCGAAAACAAAGATATGAAAAGGGGCCGAAAGGAAGTCGAAGATAAACAAGAGTTGGGTGCCGAGGTTGGGAAAGGCAGGCGAGGACGAGGGCGAGGCCGCCGTGGACGAGGAAGTCAAAGCAGGCGGGGAATCGCAGAAGGGAGAAGCAGGAGGGGAAGACGTTGTCGGGAAGGAACAACAGAAGATGGGGAGACCAGCGCGAGCATAGAAGGAGGACAGGGGAGGAGAACCATAGAAACAAGAGTTAGAACAGCAGAGCGGGCATATAATGAACGAACAAACCCGAAAATTCGAAGAATAATAGAGCACTGGGAGGAGGAGGCCATTCAAGCACAGTCAGAGGAAGAAATGGAGGACTGGATGGATCTTATGCCGGACCCAAGCCATACTAGAGGCAGAATGACTCTGTATAAGCAATCCCTGCACCTCTATTGGGTCATGAAAAGACTCATGGCCAAAGCCATGGAACAGATAGCCTTAGAGATGGCTGAATTGTCATAGGGCATCCCCAACCTGAAGAAAGAGATGAGGAACATCTTGATCACCCTGCTCATGCAAGACAAAAGGCTGGAGTACCTTCAGAAGCAGCTAGAGGCGAATGGCCTGGTGGTCAAGAAGGAAAAGGAGTAGCATGAAGACGCCGGGACTCAATGAAGCTAGGCAGGTTTTTTTTTATATAGATAGAGAATGCAAGTTTTTAGTTTTTCCTTAGATATACATAGGAAGTATGATAACGCTTATTTGCAGCTAGCTGTCAATGTTACTAGTTACCAGATGAATGTTTACAAAGCATGGAAAGACAGTATGAAAACATTTTATTTTTGGTCTGCAGTCAAAAACTATAGGTGGTCAATAAACCCGGTTTCCCTCCGGGGCAGGTTGAGATCACCTTAAGATTGTAATGTTTTTTTCTTTTTTTATAATAGAGAATGGTAACTCCCCAACTTACAAAAAAAAAATACTAAGAAGCATTCAGTGGTTTTTGTCCCAGAGGGGTTTCCATCTAAAAGTCTATGTGTCTATTGTCTCTTTCTTATGCATTGTTGAATGGTGTTGATTATGTTTATGTTTATCTAATGCTAATAGCAGTCAAATCTCTGTGGAATTAAAAATATAGTAATTGATGAGAAACATTGATTCCAACCCCTCTTAGTATTTTTAACAAAGGTCATTAATGAAGTTGTAATTAAAAAGAATTGTAGAAGATAGAGAAGATAAGAAAATAGGAATGACAACCAATTGATAATGAAGTTCATCTAGTATGGACTACGTCTCTAGGTCTTGTCTCCAAGGGAGTGGCCTCTTTATTAATCAGATGGAAAGAATTAACACACTTTGTTACGTCACTTAGTCTTCAATCTATCACAGGGAGCCTACAAAATTGCTTCTAAGGTAGTGGTGTTTGTAAGTCATTTACCTCCCTTCTTGCTGCTAAAAACAAGCTCAAAAAAACGTTGTCTACAAATTGCACCCAAATTACAAATGAAGCCTTCAAAACCTACAACAAAAATGAGCCCCTTTGCTACTATGAAGTGGTTTCAAATACCACCAAAAATCTCCCTCATTAAGGGAATTTTGAGGTAAAAAATGGGCCTCAAAATAAAAAATGTACAAAAAAAATTAACTTTAAAAGAACCAATAGGATTCAAGATGATTATGTCATCCCCAAGGGAAAATATTTTGTAGGGAAAAGAAGAAAACTACTATTTTTTTTTAATTGTAATTTCAACTTATCTCCTTATAGGTTTCCTCAAATTTGAAGTGTAGACACCCATTGGGCTTGGAATTAAATTCCACATCCAACAAGTACCCAATATACATACTTCTGAGAAGATCTAAAAAACAAAAAATGAAGATACATTATAAAAACATTAACTTTAATTCCGCATCAAATGGGTGTCTACACTTGAAATTTGAGTAAACCTATTTGGAGATAAGCCAAAAATACAATAAAAAAGTAGCTTCTTTTATTTTTCTTTAAAAATGGCATAACTCTTATTTTGTTATTTTCGTTAGGAGGCCCATTTTAGACCTCAAAATACCCCTAATGTCGGTTGTTGCAAAAATGAGCTCTAAAAACCTATTTATACAGTTTGTAGGCTTAAAATTTCCTTTAAAATGACTCAACTTTGTGAAATGTTAAACCTTATTTCCCTGGAACAATCATTAAATTTCAAAATTTAGAATATCGATTTCCAACCAAATTGGGGTCAAACCTACAAAGGTGGCATTTGTTATACTTGTTTTAAGAAATTTTAATCATATGGTTACTCCCAAATAAACCTTTGACATATCGTCTACACATATAAACGGGTGAGCTTACATATATTAACAAATATAACTCAAAGTAGCCCATACATTATGAAACATAGTGTTAATATGTTGAGATATATATATCAGAACCAAATAGAGAACATTTTTTAGAAATTATTGATCCAGATTTAAACAGGAACGCAACAAATTACAGAGATAACCATAAACACAAAGATGCAATGGAAATAATACTTCATTTCATTAATGTAAAATATTGAAATATGCTTATAAACAGAAATGGAAATAAACCAGCTAGGGTGATGATAGCTTATCTCTGAGAAGAGATGTGGCAGCTACATGCCTATGAACTGTGTTACAATGAGGCTCGAATGCCTATCTATTTTTGAGAAACAATGAAAAACCCTAAACATCCAAAAACCTAACCCTAGAAGATGAAACACCAAACTGTGGGCACCATTTGGGTAAATTGGTACATCAACTTCTCGGGGTCATAACTTTGGGATACGATCTCTGTTTGACGTGCATAATATCTCGTTACAAAGATATATCCAAGAAGTAAAACTTTACAAAGAGAAACATCAGTCCATGGCCCCATATTTCTCCCAGTTTTCCCAAAAAACATCGTTTAGGGCCTCAAAATGGCTCCAGAAGTTCAAGACCCGAAAAATTGCTAAAAATAGTAAATTGTGCTACAATTAAGGAAAGTGAAAAGCTGAAAGAAACAATGGTGGGGGTCCAAGTGAACTTTGCGGGTGGCCACCAATATCCACCTGGATCATTCCTCCCCCCTTAGGAAGCAATGGTCCCCATTGTGTTGACTTCCTCCATGAGATGAGGAAAATTCTACTCAACTTGGTCCCTGGTGAGCCACTTGCCCTGGTGAAGGAGTTGGCCTACTTTGAAAATTCGATACAGTTGGATATTCTGTTGGTGAGTGTGCTTGATCTGTGTGTCCATGATCCGATCAATTGCAGCTTTTTCCATGCAATCTGGATTTAACTCTGTGGGTGTGAGTTGTTCTGCAATGTCGGATATGTCTAGTAATGGTGGAAAGTATGGCTAAAGGCGGTCCACATTGAACATTGGGTTCAGACCAAGGAATGGGGGAATGCTGACCTCAAATGCATTGTCTCCCATAGCCTTCGTAATGGCATAAGGACAATATCGGAGTGGTATGAGTTTCCGATAGGCTCTAGTAAGGCGTTCCTTTTGCAAATGCAACAAAACTTTGTCACCCACCTGAAACTTGTGTGGCACCTAATTTTGATCATGTCACTACTTGTGGTTGGCATTTGATTTCTCGAGAATGTCATGGACCTGCTGGGGAATATGTTGGATTTGCTTAATGAAGTTGTTTGCCTTATCTGTTTTGGACTGGACATGAGCCGAATCTGCGTGAGTAGCTACAAATGGCATGGCCACATCAATGCAACATAGTGGCTGGAATCCCAAGCCCACCTGAAAAGGGTTGTGGCCAGTCAAGTTGTGGAGAGCCCGGTTGCAGCTATGTTGAAAATAAGGGAGTCTCTTGTCCCATGTGCGTAGATGCTTTAAGTTGTACATGCGTAGAATGTGTACGGTCATCCTAGTGACAACTTCTATGTGGCCATCAGTTTGAGGATTGAAGGATGTGGACTTAGTGAGTTTGGTGTCCAGCATCGACCAGAGACTGGACCAAAATGTACTGAGGAACTTGTTGTCCCGATCAGAGATGATAGACGGTGGGATCCAAAAGTGTACCCACACTCATTCAAAGAAGAGTTTAGCAGTGGCTTCTACTGTGATATTCTTCTTGCAGACCGCCATAATGGCCATCTTCGAGAACCTGTCGACGACCACAAAAACATAGTTGTTTCCATGCTTAGTGGAAGGAAGGCTTGACATGTAATCCATGGAGATCGGTTCCCAACGTTGACTAGTGGTAGGAAGCGGGGTATAGAGGCCTTACTTATTGATGGTTGGTTTGGCAATGGCGTAGGCAGTGCATGATCTGATGTACTTGCCCATATCCTGTCGAAGATTCGGCCAATAGAAATACTTCTGAAGTACTGCCACCATTTTCTCGACCCCGAAATGTCCATCAGCCTGACTGTAGTGTGCTTCCCAAATCATCTTGGCACGCTCGCTTGAGGGAACACAAAGGTGACCCAGGTGGCATAACGGGCATCCTGGAGGTGAAAATATGGAACATGCTGACCCTCCAAGAGTGTCTAGTCTGTGTGGCTGAATTCTGGGTCACTTTTGTAGAGAAGTGGCCAATCAGAAGTCTCGTGCCGACAACAGTTGAGCACGGTGGTTAACGCCATGACCGGTGGTTGACTGAGGCAATTTGCAACATTATTGGTGCTGTCCTTCTTATACTTGATATTCAAATGGAACTGTTGCAGGTAAGTGGACCACTTCTGATGGTGAACATTCTGCAATTTCCCTTGGGTTTGTATGAACTGCAAGGGTCGGTGGTCTGTGTGGATGACCGTTTCCTTCCCCAAAATGTAATGCTTCCATTGTCGGGAGGCCTGCACAATGGAATACATCTCTTTGTCATAAGTGGGATACTTCCGTACTGTTTTTGAAAGTGTCTCACTGTGATATGCCACTGGATGCCCGTGTTGAGTAAAGACTACCCCAATAGCATAGTCAGAGGCATCTGTCTCGACCTCGAATGGTTGTTGCAATTCTAGTAATGCGAGGACTAGTGCCGAGCAGAGGCGATCTTTCAACTCTGTGAATGTCTTCTGTTGAGATTCAGACCAAAAGAATTTTGCTTTCACTCCTCCCTTGGTGACTTGACTCAAGGGCCAAGTGATATGAAGAAATCCCAAAACGAACCTGCAGTAGAAGTTGGCAAGACCTAGAAAGTTGCGGAGCTCTTTCAGAGTGGTTGGAGATGGCCAATCTCGAATGACTTGGATCTTGGCTGGATCAACATGCACCCCCTGTTCATCAATAATGTATCCTAGATATTGAACCTGGGTCATGCCAAAAGTGCATTTCTCCAAATTGGCATATAACTTCTGTTGCCGCAGTGTTTGGAGAACCTTTTAGATGTGGTGGAGGTGCTCTTCCCAACTCTGGCTAAAGATTAGGATGTCATCCAAATACACCACTACAAATGAGTTGGTGAATGGTTGTAAGATGTCATCCATCAGCGCCATGAAGGTTGTAGGAGCATTCATCAATCCGAAATGCATAACCAACCATTTAGAAAGGCCCTCCTTGGCTTTGAAGGCAATGTTCCACAAATTGGAGCGTTCAATTGGTACCTAGTGATATCCTGACTTCAAATCGATCTTGCTGAAATATTTTGCCCCTTTAGTTGGTCCAGGAGGTCACCAATATGTGGGATTGCGTACCTATTACGGACAGTGATCTTGTTCAACACCCGACAGTCTATACATAGTCTCCAAGTCCCATCCCTCTTTTGTACAACCACGATTGAGCTCGCATAGGGTGATGAACTTGGACGAATGTGACCTTTCTACAACAGCTCCTGAATCTACCTCTTGATTTCATCATTCTCCAAAATGGAGCGCCTATAGATTGGTCCATTGGGCAGCGACGCACCTGGGGTCAGATCGATGGAGTGCTTGACCTGACAGTGCGAAGGAATCCCTACGGGGGAGGTGAAGATGTCCTCGTACTCCTCCACGACCTTGTCCATCTGTAGTTGTCGTATGGAGGGGCCATGTCTGGAGGCCATGGCCACCATCTTCTTCTTTCCTTGAGGGTGTATCATCAGTAAAACAAATTTCCCGGTTTTGAGAATGAGCTTACTGCATTGTTTTGCAATAACCAAAGAGATGGTGGTAGGAGGTGCTACCTTTGGTATCCTGTACAACTTATTTCATAAAGTAACAATAACAGCACGGGACCTTGATTCATACACAGCATGTTGCTTCCATAAGTATGGTCGTCCTAATAGTATATCACAAACTTCAAGGGGAGCAATGTAACACAATAACTCATCCGTGAAGGGCTTGATGTTGTATGGAAGGCAACACTGTTGGCTCACACGAAGATCCATCCTTGGTGAAGCCACCTGATGGTGTACAGTTGTGGTCAGTAAGCCCAGCCGCTTCACGACCTCTGCCGAAATGAGGTTCTTTTGGCTCCTGCTGTCAACAATGAACTATAGCAAGGATCCCTTTACACACATATGGTAGTGGAAGAGACGCTCCTCCTCCTCTGGATCTTCGGGTTCCTCCTTCTAGATCTTTGTGGTGGCAATGATGGCGTTGGGATCCGCAACAATAATATTCTTTCCTTTGTCATTCCCCTTCTCGGGTTCTAACTCAGAGTCAGAACATGCATCTGATTCTGAAACCTTTAGCTCGGCCACTAGTGACTGCTTGGCCTGACAGTCACTTGTGTTATGAGTGGAGCTCTTATGGAACTCACACCACTTTCCCGTGTCCTTTTTTGGCTTCGTGATGCTGTTCTTTGCTTGCAACTTTGGCGTCTTGTCTTGGGCCACCCCACCTTGGCTTTGTCCTTTGCTATGTGGTTTGGGGGCACCTTTCCCTTGCTTCGGATTCATAGATCTAAAGTCTAACTTCTTCTATTTAAACTTTTGCTCGACCTTAATGGTAGATCGGTATGTCGTGCCGAGCGAGGAGATGTTCAAGAATTCTATTTCTTCATGGATGTACTTGTGTAGGCAGTCGTGGTATTTGAGTACCAAATGCTGCTCTGAATCCTTGATGCCCAACTTTGTGCGAAGGGTATGGAAAATATTGGTAAAATCTAGCACGTCTTAATCCCTTCCCTTCCGCAGCATGGTCCACTTTATGTATTGATCCTCATACCATCCGACAGGGTAGTACTGCTCCTTGATGGCATCCTGGAATGAATTCCAAGTGGATGCGGCTGAAAATAGTGAGCCTGTACTTTCATCCTTCTGCTCGCAGTAGGTTTCCCACCAATCCTTGACGTGGGGGGTTGCTTTGAGAAGAGCGAAAATAATATTTTCCCAACTAGAAAAATCATGAACAGAAAAATAACCCTCTAACAGATTTAACCATTTATCGATGGCATCTACGTCTATCTGACCCTCGAATATGGGGATTTAAAAATTAACTTGTACCTTAAACAGTGTGGCATTTCCACAGTAGCTGTTGGAAGCCAATGCGTCGCCCCTGGGTAGTCGCTGAAGGATCTGGGCAAAGTTGTCCATCATCGCGTTCCTTTGTCGCTCGAGGGCTTCTTCGAGCAAGATTTTGATAGGATCTCCTGCCCCCTCATCTTTTTCTCATCCGCAATGGGAGGCCGTCGGGATTTGCGAGGCTAGTCTTGCAAAGGTTCGACCAGTTCAAGCCCTAACTCCTTATATCCCGACCTCGTTGGGGACATGCAAAGAAAAACAGAGAAAAAGCAGACCGCTTTGATACCACTGATTTGAATTTAAACAAGAACGCAACAAATTACAGAGATAACCATAAACATAGAGATGTAGCAGAAATAATACTTCATTTAATTAATGTAAAATACTGAAATATGCTTACAATAGAAGTGGAAATAAACCAGCTAGGGCGATGGTAGCTTATCTCTGAGAAGAGATGTGGTGGCTACATGCCTCTGAACTGTGTTACAATGAGGCTCGAAAGCCTATTTATTGTTGATAAACAATGGGAAACCCTAAACAACCAAAAACCTAACCCTAGAAGATGAAACGCCAAATTGTGGGCCCAGTTTGGGTAAATTGGTACATCAACCTCTCTAGGTCGTAACTTTGGCATACGATCTCCGTTTGATGCGCACAATATCTCATTCAACAAACTTCTCTGAGAACTACAACGTTTTGAAAAGTAACATTGGTCAATGCACCAATGTTGCTCTCAGTTTTCCCCAAAAAACATCGATTAAGGCCTCAAAACAAATCCGGAAGTTCAGCACCCGAAAAAACTGCTAAAAATAGTAAACTGTGCTACAATTAAGGAAATTGAAAAGCTAAAAGAAAGAATGGTGGGGGTCCAAGGGGACTTGGCAGGTGGCCACCAATATCCACCTGGATCATTCCTCCCCCCTTAGGAAGCAATGGTCCCCATTGCGTTGAGTTCCTCCATGAGATGAGGAAACTTCTGCTCAACTCGGTCCCTGGTGAGCCACTTGGCCTGGTGAAGGAGTTGGCCTACTTTGACAACTCAATACAGTTGGATATTCTACTGGTGAGTGTGCATGATCTATGTGTCCATGATCCGATCAGTTGCATCTTGTTCCATGTAATCTGGATTTAACTCTGTGGGTGTGAGTTGTTCTACAATGTCGGATGTGTCTAGTAATGGTGGAAAGTATGGCCGAAGGCGGTCCAGATTGAACACTGGGTGTAGGCCAAGGAATGGGGGAATGTTGAGCTCAAATTCATTGTCTTCCATAGCCTTGGTAATGGTGTAAGGACCATATCAGAGTGGTTTGAGTTTCCGATTGGCTCCAGTAAGGCGTTCCTTTTGCAAATGCAACCAGACTTTTTCGCCCACCTGAAACTTGTGTGGCACTCGATGTTGATCATGTCACTGCTTGTACTTGTCATTTGATTTCTCCAAAATGCCATGGACCTGCTAGTGAATATGTTGGATGTGCTCAATGAAGTTGTTTGCCTTATCTGTCTCGAACTGGACATGAGTTGAATCTGTGTGAGTAGCTGCAAATGGCATGGCCACATCAATGGGACATAGTGGCTGGAATCCCAAGCCCACCTGAAAAGGGTTTTGGCCAGTCAAGCTGTGGAGAGACTAGTTGTAGCTATCCTGAACATAGGGGAGGCTCTCCTCCCATGTGCGTGGAGGCTTTGAGTTGTACATGCGCAAAATGTGTACGATCATCTTGTTGCCAACCTCTGTGTGGCCATCAGTTTGAGGATGGAAGGTTGTGGACTTAGTGAGTTTGGTGTCCATCATCGACCAAAGACTGGACCAAAATGTACTAAGGAACCTGTTGTCTCAATCTGAGATGATAGATTGTGGGATCCCAAAGTGTACCCACACTCGTTCAAAGAAGAGTTTAGTAGTGGCTTTTGCTGTGATATTCTTCTTCCAGGCCGCCATAATGGCCATCTTTGAGAACCTGTTGACAACCACAAAAACACAGTTGTTTCCATGCTTAGTGGAAGGAAGGCCTAACATGTAATCCATCGAGATGGATTCTCGAGGTCGACTAGGGGTAGGCAACGGGGTATAGAGGCCTTGCTTCTTGATGGTCAGTTTAGCAATGGCGTAGGCAGTGCATGATCTGATGTACTTCACGATGTCCTATCAAAGATTCGGCCAATAGAAATACTTTTGTAGTACTGCCACCGTTTTCTCGACCCCAAAACGCCCAGCAGCCCAACTGTAGTGTGCTTCCCAAATCATCTTGGCACGCTCACTTGAATGAACACAAAGGTGACCCAAGCGGCATAATAGGGCATCCTGAATGTGAAAATCCAGAACATACTGACCCTCCAAGAGTGTCTGGTATGTGTGGCCGACTTCTGGGTCACTTTTATAGAGAAGTGGCCAATCAGAAGTCTCGTGGCCACAAGAGTTGAGCACGGTGGTTAACACCATGATCGGTGGTCAACTGAGGCAATCTACAACATTATTGGTGTTTCCCTTCTTATACTTGATATTCAAATGGAACTATTGTAGTTATGTGGATCACTTCTGATCGTGATCATTCTGCAATTTCCCTTGGGTTTGTATGAACTGCAGGGGTCGGTGGTCTGTGTGGATGACTATTTCCTTCCCGAGAATGTAATGCTTCCATTGTCGGCAGGCCTGCATAATGGAATACATCTCTATGTCATAAGTGGGATACTTCTGGACTGTGTCTGAAAGTGTCTCACTGTGATATGCCACTGGATGTCGGTGTTGAGTAAGGACTGTCGCAATAGCATAGTCAGAGGCATTTGTCTCGACCTCAAATGGTTGTTGCAAGTTTAGTAATGCGAGCACTGGTGCCGAGCAGAGGCGATATTTCAAATTTGTGAATGCCTTCTATTGAGATTTAGACCAAAATAATTTTGCTTTCCCTCCTCCCTTGGTGACTTGACTCAAGGGCCAAGTGATATGAGAAAATACCAACACGAACCTGCAATAGAAGTTAGCAAGACCTAGAAAGATGCGGAGCTTTGTCAGAGTGGCTAGAGATGGCCAATCCCAAATGACTTGGCTCTTGGTTGGATACACATGCACCCCCTATTCATCAATAATGTATCCCAGATATTGAACCTGGGTCATGCCAAAAGTGTGTTTCTCCAAATTGGCACATAACTTGTGTTGCCGCAGTGTTTGGAGAACCTGTCAGATGTGATGGAGGTGCTCTTCCCAACTCTGGCTGAAGATCAAGATGTCATCCTAACATACCACTACAAATGAGTTGGTGAATGGCAGCAAGATGTCATCCATGAGCCTCATGAAGATTGCAGGAGAATTTGTCAATCCGAAAGGCATAAACAACCATTCGAAAAGGCCCTCCTTGGCTTTGAAGGCAATCTTCCACACATCAGAGTGTTTGATTGGTACCTAGTGATATCCTAACACCAAATCGATCTTGTTGAAATATTTTTCCCCCTTCAATTGGTCTAGGAGGTCATCAATCCATGGGATCGGGCACATATTATGGACAGTGATCTTGTTCAGTGTCCGATAGTCCCATCCTTCTTCTGTACCAACACGATCGGGCTCCCACTGGGCGATGAACTTGGACAGATATGATATTTCTGCAATAGCTCCTAAATCTGCCTCTTGATTTCATCATTCCCTAGAACTGAGCGCCGATAGATTGTTACATTGGGCAGTGGCACACCTAGGGTCAGATTGATGGAGTGCTTGACCTAACAGTGTAGAGGAACCCCTGCGGGGTAGGTGAAGATGTCCTCGTACTCCTCCACGACCTTGTCCATATGTAGTTGAAGTGCGGAGGGGCCTTGTCTGGAGGTCGTGGCCACCGTCTTCTTATTTCCTTGAAGGTGTATCATCAGGAAAATAAATTTCCCAGTTTTGGAAATGAGCTTACTACATTGTTTTGCAGTAACCAAAGAGATGGCGGTAAGCGGTGCTACCTCCGTTATCCTGTACAAATTATTTCCCAAAGTAACAATAACAACATGGGGCCTTGATTCATACATAGCATGTCGCTTCCAAAAGTATGGTTGTCCTAATAATATATCACAAACTTCAAGGGGAGCAATGTCACACAATACCTCATCTATGAAGAGCTTGATGTTGTATGGAAGGCGACATTGTTGGCTCACACAAAGATCTCATCCTTGGTTAAGCCACCCGATGATGTATGGTTGTGGATGTGCTTTGGTCGATAAGCCAAACCACTCCACAACCTCTGCCGAAATGAGGTTCTTTTGGCTCCCGCTGTCGACAATGAACTGTAGCGGGGAGCCCTTTACCCACATCTAGGAGTGGAAGAGACGCTCCTCCTCCTCTGGACCTTTGGGTTCCTCCTTCCAGATATTAATGGTGGAAACGGTGGTGTTGGGCTCCACATCGATAATCTACTTCCCTTTGTCATTCCCATTGTCAAGTTCTGACTCAGAGTTGGAACATGCATTTGATTATGAAACCTTTAGCTCAACCACTAGTGACTTCTTAGCCCAACACTCACTTGCGTTGTGAGTGAAGCTCTTATGGAACTCACACCACTTTCCTATGTCCTTTTTCGGCTTCGCGGCATTGTTCTTTGCTTGCAGCTTTGGTGGGTTGTCTTGGGTCGCCCCACCTTGGTTTTTTCCTTTGTTCAGCAGTTTGGGGGCACCATTCCCTTGCTTCGGATTCACATATCCAAAGTCTCGCTTCTTTTGTTTAAACTTTTTCTCAACCTTCACAGCATATCGGTATGTCGTGCCGAGTGAGGAGATGTTCAGTTATTCTATTTCTTCCTGGATGTACTTGTGCAGGCAGTCGCAGTATTTGAGTACCAAATGCTTCTCCAAATCCTTGATACCTAAATTTGTGTGAAGGGTATGGAAAATATTGGTAAACTCTTACACGTCTTGGTCCCTTCCCTCCCGCAATGTCGTCCACTTTATGTATTGATCCTCATATCTTCCGATAGGGTAGTACTACTCCTTGATGGCATCCCGAAATGAATTCCAAGTGGGTGCGGTTGAAAATAGTGATCCTGTACTTTCATCCTTCTGCTCGCAATAGGTTTCCCACCAGTCCTTGACGTGGGGGGTTGCTTTGAGAAGAGCAAAAATAATCTTTTCCCGAATAGAAAAATCATGAACAGAAAAATAATCCTCTAGCAGATTTAACCATTTATCGACGGCATCTACGTCTATCTGACCCTCGAATATGGGGATTTCAAAATTAACTTGTACCTTAAATGGCGTGGCATTTCCAGAGTAGCTGTTGGAAGCCAATGCGTCGCCCATGGGTAGCCGCTGAAGGATCTGGGCAAAGTTGTCCATCATCGCGTTCCTTTGTTGCTCGAGGGCTTCTTCAAGCAAGATTTTGATAAGATCTCCTACCCCCTCATCTTTTTTCTTATCCGCCATGGGAGGCCATCGAGATTTGCGAGGCTAGTCTTGCAAAGGTTCGACCAGTTCAAGCCCTAACTCCTTATATCCCGAGCTCGTTGGGGACATGCAAAGAAAAACACATAAAAAGCAAACTACTTTGATACCACTGATTTGGATTTAAATAGGAACGCAAAAATTACAGAGATAACCATAAACACAGAGATGCAACGGAAATAATACTTCATTTCATTAATGTAAAATATTGAAATATGATTACAAACAGAAATGGAAATAAACTAGCTAGGGTGATGGTAGCTTATCTCTGAGAAGAGATGTGGCGGCTACATGCCTCTGAACTGTGTTACAATGAAGCTCGAAAGCCTATTTATTGTTGAGAAACAATGGAAAACCCTAAACATCCAAAAACCTAACCTTAGAAGATGAAACGCCAAATTGTGGGCACCATTTGGGTAAATTGGTACGTCAACTTCTCAGGGTCGTAACTTTGGCATATGATCTTCATTTGACGCGCCCAATATCTCGTTAGAAATATATATCCGAGAACTATAACTTTTGGAAAAGCAACATCAGCCCATGTACCCACGTTGCTCCCAGTTTTCCAAAAAAAACATCGCCCAGGGCCTCAAAATAGTTCCGGAAGTTCAAGATCTAAAAAAACTACTAAAAATAGTAAGTTATGCTACAATTAAGGAAACTGAAAAGCTAAAAGAAACAAGGGTGGGGGTCCAAGTGGACTTGGTGGGTGGCCACCAATATCAACCTAGATAATTCCTCCCCCTCAGGAAGCAATGGTCCCCATTGCGTTGAGTTCCTCCATGAGATGAGGAAACTTCTGCTGAACTTGGTCCCTGGTGAGCCACTTGCTTTGTTGAAGGAGTTGGTCTGCTTTGACAAATCGATACAGTTGGATATTCTGCTGGCGAGTATGCTTGATCTGTGTGTCCATGATTTGATCAGTTCCAGCTTGTTCCATGCAATCTAGATTTAACTTTGTGGGTGTGAGTTGTTTTGCAATGTTGGATGTGTCTAGTAATGGTGGAAAGTATGACCGAAGGCGGTCCACATTGAACACTGGGTGTAGGCCAAGGAATGGGGGAATGTTGAGCTCAAATGCATTATCTCCCACAACATTGGTAATGGTGTAAGGGCCATATCAGAGGGGTCTGAGTTTCCAATAGGCTCCGGTAAGGCTTTCCTTTTCCAAATGCAACTAGAATTTGTTGCCCACCTGAAACTTGTGTGGCACCCGATGTTGATCATGTCGCTGCTTGTACTTGGCATTTGATTTCTCCATAATGTCATGGACCTGTAGGTGAATATGTTGGATGTGCTCAATGAAGCTGTTTGCCTTATTTATTTCAGACTGGACATGAGCCGAAACTGTGTGAGTAGCTGCAAATGGCAAGGCCACATAAATGGGACATATTAGCTGGAATCCCAAGCCCACCTAAAAAGGGTTGTGGCTAGTCAAGCTATGGAGAGCCCAGTCGTAGTCGTGCTAAACATAGGGGAGGCTCTCGTCCCATGTGCATGGATGCTTTGAGTTGTACATGCGTAGAATGTGTACGATCATCCTGCTGACAACCTCTGTTTGGCCATCAGTTTGAGGATGGAAGGTTGTGGACTTAGTGAGTTTGGTGTCCAACATCGACCAGAAACTAGACCAAAATTTACTTAGGAACCTTTTGCCTCGATCTGAGATGATAGACTATGGGATCCCAAAGTGTACCCACACTCGTTCAAAGAAGATTTTAGCAATGGCTTTTGTTATGATATTCTTCTTGCAGGCCGCCATAATGGCCATCTTCAAGAACCTGTCGACGACCAAAAAAACACAATCGTTTCCATGCTTAGTGGAAGGAAGGCCTGACATGTAATCCATGGAGATGGATTCCCGAGGTTGACTAGGGGTAGGGAGCGGGGTATAGAGGCCTTGCTTCTTGATGGTCAGTTTGGCAATGGCGCAAGCAGTGCATGATCTGATGTACTTCCCGACATCCTGTCGAAGATTCGGCCAATAGAAATAATTCTGTAGTACTGCCATCATTTTCTCGACCCCAAAATGCCCAGCAACCCGACTGTAGTGTGCTTCCCAAATCATCTTGGAACGCTCACTTGAAGGAACAAAAAGGTGACCCAGGTGGCATAATAAGGCATCCTGGAGGTGAAAGTCTAGAACATGTCGACCCTCCAAGAGTGTTTGGTATGTGTGGCCAAATTCTAGGTCGCTTTTGTAGAGAAGTGACCAATCAGAAGTCTCGTGCCCACAACAGTTGAGCACAGTGGTTAACGCCATGATTGGTGGTCGACTGAGGCAATTTGCGACATTATTGGTGCTTCCCTTCTTATACTTGATATTCAAATGGAACTATTGCAGGTATGTGGACCACTTCTGATGGCATTCATTCTTCAATTTCCCTTGGGTCTGTATGAACTGTAGAGGTCGGTGGTCTGTGTGGATGACCGTTTCCTTCCCCAAAATGTAATGCTTCCATTGTCGGCAGGCTTGTACAATGGAATACATCTCTTTATCATAAGTGGGGTACTTCTAGACTGTGTCTGAAAGTGTTTCACTGTGATATGCCACTGGATGTCCATGTTGAGTAAGGACTGCCCCAATAGCATAGTCAGAGGCATCTGTCTCGACCTCCAATGGTTGTTGTAAATCTGGTAACGCGAGCACTGGTGCCGTGCAGAGGCGATCCTTCAACTCCCTAAATGCCTTCTGTTGAGATTCAGACCAAAAGAATTTTGCTTTCGCCCCGCCCTTGGTGACTTGACTCAAGGGCCACGAAATATGAGAAAACCCCAACACAAACCTGCGGTAGAAGTTGGCAAGACCTAGAAAGCTGCGGAGCTTTGTTAGAGTGGTTGGAGAGGGCCAATCCCGAATGACTTGGACCTTGGCTGGATCGACATGCACCCCCTGTTCATCAATGATGTATCCCAGATATTGAACCTGGGTCATGCCAAAAGTGCATTTCTCCAAATTGGCACATAGCTTGTGTTGCCGCAGTGTTTGGAGAACCTGTCGGATGTGGTGGAGGTGCTCTTCCCAACTCTGGCTGAAGATCAGAATGTCATCCAAGTATACCACTACCAATGAGTTGGTGAATGGCCGCAAGATGTCATCCATTAGCCTCATGAAGGTTGCAGGAGCATTCGTCAACCCGAAAGGCATAACCAACCATTCGAAAAGGCCCTCCTTGGCTTTGAAAGCAGTCTTCCACACATCAGAGGGTTCGATCGGTACCTGGTGATATCCTGACTTCAAATCAATCTTGCTGAAATATTTTGCCCCCTTTAGCTGGTCTAGGAGGTCATCAATCCGTGGGATCTGGTACCTATTACGGACAGTGATCTTGTTCAGTGCTCGATAGTCAATACAGAGTCTCCAAGTCCCATCCTTCTTCTGTACCAACCCAATTGGGCTC
>APFE031062521.1:18226-42417 GCA_000404065.3 Pinus taeda | reverse complement strand
TGGAAGCAAATGCTATATCAAAAACACTGATGAACATCTTGGCAAGTTTGAACCTAGAGCAGATGAAGGCATTCTCCTTGGTTACTCTCCCCACAGCAAAGCTTACAAGTGTTATAATAAAAGGCTTGGAAAAATTGTTGAAAGTATTGATGTAGTCGTTGATGAAGAAGAAAACACTCCTAGGCAGGTAAGATATGAAGATTTCGAAGATGATGAGGACTATCCATCAACATCAAATCAGACTCATGATGAAAAAGAAACCTATGAAGAAGAAACCCATGAGGAGCCTGAAGAACAAATAAAGATAGAAGAAAAGACTCCATCCAGGTATGTTAAGAAGAAACATCCAGAATCTCAAATTTTGGGGCAAAAAGAGGCTGGAATACAAAAAAGAAGAACAATTGCAGAAGCTTCAAGCTATTTGGCATTACTTTCCTCCACTGAACCACAAAATGTAAGAGAGGCATTCAAAGATGAATGCTGGGTCAAGGCAATGGATGAAGAACTTGAGTAGATCGAAAAGAATAACACTTGGGAGTTGGTTCCTAGACCAAAAGATAAGAATGTCATAGGGACAAAATGGATCTTCAAAAACAAGTTGAATGAAAATGGGGAGGTGATTAGAAACAAGGCCAAACTTGTTTGTAAAGGGTATGCTCAACAAGAAAGAATAAACTTTGAAGAAACTTTTGCTCCCGTTGTTAGACTTGAGGCCATCAAAATGTTCCTTGCTCTCTCTAGCTTTCAGAAGTTCAAAGTATTTCAAATGGACGTGAAATCAGCCTTTTGAATGGAGACTTGGAAGAAGAAGTATACATTGAACAACCAGATGGGTTCATTCTTGGAAATGATCCAAATCTTATATGCAGATTGAAAAAGGCTCTCTACGGGCTCAAACAAGCTCCAAGGGCTTGGTACTATCGTTTGGACAAATATCTTCATCAACAAGGTTTTTCAAAAGGATCAGCAGATAGCAATCTTTATATAAAATTGAAAATGACAAATTGCTAATACTTGTTGTGTATGTAGATGACATTATCTTTGGCAGCAATGGAGAAGCTATGAGTCAAAGCTTTGCCTTGGTGATGCAGAAAGAATTCGAAATGTCTTTTCTTGGAGAACTGACATACTTTCTTGGATTGCAAATCCAACAAAATGAAGACGGGATCTTCTTGTCCCAAACCAAGTATCTTAAGCAGATATTGAAGAAATATGGCATGGAAGATGCAAAACCAGTATGTACCCCCATGGTCACAGGATGCAGCTTCAGTGCAAATGATATGAATCAGCAGCAGTGCATCAACCAACCCATAGGTCCATGATTGGAAGTCTGCTCTATTTAACAGGTACCCGACCAGACATCATGCATGCAATAGGTATGGTTGGAAGATTTTAGGCAAATCCTAAGGAAACTCATCTTCAGGCGGTAAAGAGAATTTTCAAGTATCTTCAAGGAACTCAAAATTATGGCCTATGGTATCCTAGAGATGCGGATCTCACTCTTCATGCTTATACAAATGCAGATTGGGTTGGAAGCGTGGATGACAGAAAAAGCACTAGTGGTGGTGCATTCTTTATGGGTTCCAAATTAGTATCTTGGTTCAGCAAGAAATAAAGTTCTATTGCATTATCTACAGCTGAAGCAGAATATGTGGCTGCTGCATCCTGTTGCACTCAACTCCTATGGATGATGCAAACCTTGAAGGATTTTCAAATCACTTGTACACCACCTATCTCCATCTTATGTGATAATACAAGTGCAATTAGCATTTCAAAGAACCGAGTCATGCATTCAAAGACCAAGCACATACCGATCAAGTATCATTTTCTCCGGGAACAAGTTGTGGAACAAAAGGTCAAATTGGAATATGTTCCCTCTAAGGAACATGTTGTTGATATTTTCACCAAACCATTGCCCAGGGAGACATTTGAATACCTCAAACAGAAGCTAGGGGTTGTTGATGCATCATCTTGCTGTTGAATCTTGTCTATTGTATGCAGGTGGATACACATACATTTGTCGGTCTATGTGGGTCGAACGGGTCTATCCGAGATCATCTGGCATAGGTTCAGGGGGAGCATATATTTTTCTAATGATGCATTGTTGGCATTATCTTAGAAGTCCTTGGTTTTATTTCTCAAGAGTTTTCTAGTGGAGTAGATCAATGTATGTAGGTCTGAAGGTTGATTTTGCTAATAGTTGTTCTTGTCTCTATGTCATGTACTTCTTTTCATATCAAGGTCCTGTAACGACCTATTTTGATTTCCCCACAATGCCTGGGATGAATGACTTTTGTTTATCTTGTGTATTCCCACTTGGATGGGAGATGGATGTATGTATGAGTCTTGATGATAGGAAGGTTACATATAATGTATGGAGTCATGTACTTTCTTGTAGAACATCTTTTTGTAGACAACATTTCAGCACAGACCATATACAAAGGGGGAGCTCGTTCAAAGTTTTCAGCAGGTACTCAGGGGGAGTATGGTAGTTCGGCCCTTTTCCCTTGATGTCAAAGGGGGAGAGTGATTGGTTGTTGTTTCCATCAAGTCCAAAGGGGGAGATTTTTGGCATTATGATACATTTGTTGTACTTGATGGCAACCCACTCATCTCAGATGATAAATTATAGTGCAGCAAAGTTATTTTCTGGTTCATGGACTTTCATGCAGAGAAACATTCACGCACTTTCATGCAAAAAGAAGTTCCTTTCATGAAGAGAAAAGTTCACGCACTTTCATGCAGAGAAAATTTCACGCACTTTCATGTAGAGAAAAGTTCCTTTCACACAGAGAAATGTTCACGCACTTTCATGCAGAGAAAAGTTCCTTTCATGAAGAGAAAATTTCACGCACTTTCATGCAGAGAAAAGTTCCTTTCATGCAGAGAAAAGTTCACGCACTTTCATGCAGAGAAAAGCGCACGCACATGGGAAATCTATGGTTGGTTTCATGTATAATAGTCCGACAGTTTTTGATCCTATGGTTTTGGTCCGTGGTATTGCATCCAAAAGTGTTGATCCCAAGTATTGGGTCCATGGTATTGAATTGTTATGTGTTTTTGGTCTGTGGTATTGTGAAAGGCCTAAGGCTATAAAAGAGGAAAGGAGATCATTTGGCAAGGCATTTTCTGAATTAATTGAATATCCTGATAAAGTGCTAGATCTAGAATACTGTGATTGGGTTATGGTGCAGATCTAGATCTGAATGAAGAAGGAACCTGAGTGCAAGGAGAAGGATAAGTTTTATTGATGGGTCAAAATTTTAAGGCTGAAATAGTGGTATCTCTATATGATTTTGATCTGTGATATGTGGTGCACACTTGATCTATAAATCTAATAATCTGGATTAACTAATATCTATATGTTTGAAAGAATCAATTTATAGATATGTATGGAGGTTTTTGAATAGTGAAGTAGCGTACATCTCTTGATTTATGTTCTAGCTAATTCTGTTTATTGCTACAATGTTCTGGGTTCAAAAGTGGGGTGTGATTACTGTTATTATGATTTGGGTACATTCATCAGAGAAGTGTTTATTTTGATTCAGTTTTGTTTGGTGAAAAGGTGATTGGTTGATGCAGAAATTCTTGGTGTTTGATTGATTTTATTTGTGGATCCAGTCTGAAAATTTATGAAACGTGGTCCCGTGGAAGGAAGAGAAGGTTTTAGTCTAATGCAGGTAGTAGCCTGCGTACTAGTATCTCAACTAGTACAAGAACTAAGGGGTTGTAGCTCCCTTCCAGGAGAAGCTGGAAAATGAGAGAGGGTTGTAGCTCTCTACAGGTAGTAGCCTGTGTACTGGTAAAGGACTGCACGAGTACAAAATCATTGTAAAAAGAAGTTTCTAATTGAAAATATAGAGACATATTGGGTTTCCACCTTATATATTGTGTTCTTGTGTGTGATTGTCTTATGCTCTATTTTTCTGTTCCTGGTTACTATTTATATGATCCTAATGCAAAGATTAATGTTCAACATCTGTAGAATATTTTAAATTATAAGTTTGTATGGTATACGTGGGTTTCCTTATCTGTAGTTGCATATATACATAGTTTTCTCTAATTGAAGTAGCGTATATGTTCTAGGTTTGAAAAAGAAAATAATTGACCAGATAATACTGATTCACCCCCCCCCCCTCTCAGTATTATTTCCAACAAACTAATTATAGAAAATATCTGGCACTATAACCCAATATTATATGTCCTATAAACCAAGGGCTTATAAGTCCCAAAAAGTGTTGTTTCATACCCTAAAGGAACAAGGTCAAGCTGATTACATCATCTCCCAGAATTCTTCCATGAAAAAACTACTCATAATGGTCAAAACTGGAACCATCTCAACCTGCTCTTGGTCAAAGTGCGATGCATCCCACTAATGCACATGGGGATGTGATGCATAACTGAAAATCCACTTCTATGGGTGCGATGGGTGAGAGTAGACAAGTGGCAGAGATAGTTTGCAAGGTAGATGACATGGAATCTTCCAAAAAACTTCTCCTGTGACACTTGCCTCCTGAATTCGCCCAGGGATGAGTAAGGAGAACATGAAAATATCCAAGTGGAATTTGAGAACTACATATCAGAAAATGACACTAATCAAAACCCCAGAAGCTACACTCACCCACCTGCAAACATCTATATATGGATCCCTCATCCTAGAGATCCAGAGGCTGGAATTTTGCATCTTGTAAGGAAGTGTTGTTGGTTTCTTTGTGGAAGATCATAGTGTTGGGTGATCTAGCTTTTCATGAGGTGAAGAAGGGCTTTCATGCTGGGAGGATGGCACTAGCTCAGATCAATGGGTTGTAATCCTCTCTTCTACTACTTCTATCAATAAAGCTATTTGAGTTTTCCTCCATATTCTTGTATGTCTTTGAATATTGAATTGATATATTCATTGGTATGGTCAATATATATCTGATCCTATATTGTTTATGATTGTAGATCTCTATGCTTTGATGGTATTATTCTACTTTGACTCTATAGGTGTTCTTTGAACTGGGACAAGAAAGGAAGGAGTGGCAAAGATTTGTCAAAGAGGAGAGGAAACAAGCAAGGAGCCAAGCTAAAGACTGAGGTTGGTACTTGCTGCTTCTCTCTCATCTACTTCTCATAAAGGAAAACACAAGTGACATTAATTGGTTTGTTTCTAAGATAGCTACCCGTCTTAGTGGGACTAGCAGCTCTGAATGGACCCTAGTTTTCCCTATAATAGCTCTGCAACACGATTTCTCTGAATTTGACTGTTTTAGTCACCATTTTGTAGAACTATTTCTAACCACATGGAGGATATTTTGGAAAAAGGAAAGAGGTTTTTCTTAAGCATAGATGAGATCACATTAACCTCTTCCAGAGTTTGCATAGGTGTCACATATCAAGAGATTCAATTTCATCTTCAAAGTCTATTTTTCAAATTTCACAAATTGTCAGATGCACATGGAATGTGACACCCAAATAAGGTAAAGCTTGAATACCTTTTCTATCAACAAATGATACAAATTTATAATACATGGGAGTGGCCATTGGATTCGATATTCAAATGTCTCTTCGACTCCCTTTGATTATTTATCTTCCACACCATAACCCTTAGAGGATTAGGTGTCCAACATTCCCCCCCTAATCTGAAGGGGTATGTATGAATCCAGGAAGAGAGGTGTAATACAAAATGTGAAAAAATGCATGCAAACACTAGGTTGAATGTGCTCTCTAAAATGTTGGTATAAGGGGGGTGGTTTAAGGATGACCACCAACACTGAAATGCTTAGTGCAGTTCCGAGAACTCTTCCAAGTCTGGTAAGAAGCTGAGGTCTTGTGCTAGAGGGGGTGCTCTTGATGTTTTGAAGAGGGAAACCTTCAACCTTGAAAGGGAGATCTCACCCCGCATAAAAAGGGAGAAACTCAACTTGAAAAGGGAGGTCTCAACCTATGATGGTTTAAGGATGACCACCAACTCCGGAATGCTTCATGTAATTCCTAGAACTCTTCCAAAAATGGCAAGGAGCTGAAGCCTTCTGCTAGAGTAAGTGTCCCAAATTCTTTGAAGAGATGTTTCAACCCCACATAAATTATTTAAGGCTGATCACCAACCGAAGGCATGCTCAGGGGAATCTTTGTCACTGGCTATAACTCTAAATCTGGTATGGCAGGTTGTGGCTCAGACTCACTTGATGTGGCTTTGAAGCTTGTAAATGACCATGACTTCCCCCTTGTCAGATACAAGGTGAGATGATGGAGAAAAATCAAATGCAATATTGTTCAATACTCTAGAACAAGTTCTGACATATGACTGAAATATCTTCTTGGCTATTGAAATCCATTGCCAATAAGTGATCCATCCAAGATGAATCTTTTTTCTTGCGGGAGGATTGTTTATAAAGCATCTAATTGAAGAGTGAGTGGTTTTATGACAACACTTACATGCATGAAGATAAAAAAAAAATGATCTTTCATATGGCCAACTCTTTCACAATGTGTTGTTATTGTTGTGGAAGACTAGCAGAATATTGAACAAATGAAGGTGAAAAACTATGAAGAAGCCCAACACTTTGAAATTTGATGGATTTTGAGTAATTTGGAATATGAAAGGAAACATCCTTATCATATCCAAGACCTGTTCTATTCTTGTTATGGAAAATATCTTCCCAATGTCTGATGACCGACTTTGGAAGTGCAGACAAAATTTCTCTATCTTCATGTAACTCTGCTCCTTCATTAGGTACTCGATCTGAATCAACTTGCTTCTTATGGGAGTTTGTTTCAATGTTCTGAGTAGAAACGGGTTCAGAATGATGACTCCAATGCTGTAATTCTTCCTACTCCAGTTGAGATTCAAATTGCAAAAAATCAATCTGTTCTTGTGCATTTTGCAGAGAGGTTTGAATATCTGTGAGAGTGTCTCTGCTGACTTTAACTATTCTTTCAACAATTGAAACGATTAGAGCTCTTAATAACTCTAATAAATTATCAATTATGACCATTATTTCACCAAATGATACGATAATGAAGAAAATATACCTACTTGTAATCTCAACACATTAAGAAGAGGAGTAGACTCCAAGTAGAAAAGTACTATAAAAAATCTTCTAGATGGAAAAAAGCCTTGTTCTAAACAAGAGAAAATGACACCCAAAAAGAGTTTCATCTCAATTCAAAGTTCATAGGAATATAATACATTAAAATGTATGGTCCTAATAATGAGCAGAGACAATTGCACTGATAACCAATAGAAAATTTATGAGAAAAGACCTACTTAATTATTGTTTCCAATATAAATTTGTCTCAAGTGCATTGACAATCTAGTGCCTCTCACATGAACCCTTTGGAAGAGCACTTTGGATCATAGCGACATCAAGTGAAGTTGTCATCACATCCCAAATAAAACTTAGATTCTTGGCACAGGTTAACTACCCCTTTAACAAAATGACAACATGAGTTTTACACTTCATTGACAACTTGTCGGATTTTTCTACATTGCTTTCCCACCATAGTGAAGAAGTTGAAACCATTTTTAATGATGAGCACAACAACAATATCTTTGCTCTACGGTTGCGATGGCACTTTCCAGCTGTAAGGTGTTGAAAAAATTCACAGCTCATTTCCACAAAGATACACTACCCAAATATGAAGATAGCGACTAAACCTTGAAGAATGAGATCTCATGTACCCATTCAGCCATACATCACAATTTGAATGTAAGAAATCGTGTTCCAGAAATAAGAAGTTCTTGCCACACTGAGTAGGATAAGTATGGCACCTCCACTCCTAAAATTGATGACGTCAGCAATGTCAATAGGGATAAGGATTATGAGATGTAGCCTTAATGTTTTAACGAGGGAGGAAGAAGCTACAAATGATGGGATTTGAGTAATATGAGCATCATGTAACAACTATTTAGCATGTCAGCTGATCTAGAGATGTTCCTCAATGCTATGATTTTATCTTATGTGTGTGGCACTAAGGCCAAGATTCAAAATTTCTTCTTGATGCTTTGTAGGGGTCCCTATGAGTAGCTCTCCTTTCTAATTGAAGGAAACCACTGATGGTGTTATACAAGAGTCTTCAGAGGTTTCGATCACATTTGAATTCTCCTCTCCATGACCGTTGCACACAAGTTTGTGGTGCCAAGATCAATTCTAATGGAATTACTTCTATCTCCCTTCAAATTGTAAGCCCTTGCTGTAACATTCTATCTATAGGAAATCTGGAATGATTCACACGAGACTCTGTAATGCACATCCTCATATTACACAACCTCTCTGCATTTGTTGAGACAAATTTTGAGTAGCGCAGAAATGGAAAATGCAGGGTTTTGGAATGTGGTAAGTGAGCATGCAAGAAATGACACCTAGAGCTTCTAAAGGCTTTCCGAAGGGCATTCAAAAGAGTAACGAACTAGAGATGCAGTATTGATGAACGCCAGGGTTTTTTTAACTAATTTTAGGATTTTATGCAATCTAAAAGATGAAGATTTGGTAAACTTCCAAGGATTTCAACATTGCTCAAAGTGGCAGAGTGGTAGGTGAATTAAGCACAAAGAAGTTACCGCAAGGATTGTCAAACACCCCCTAAAAAAGCTAGAGCATAGGAAGCTCAGACCAGTGCTTATTTAAAGAGTAGTTCAAGCTAAATTGGTGATCTGCAAATGTGATGCTTTGATACCATGTTAGATGCACATGGAATGTGGACAACCAAATAAGGTAAAGTGTGAATACCTTTTCTATTAAAAAATGATACACATTTATAATATATGGGAGTGACCATTGGATGCCACATTCCACTGTCTCTTTGACTCTATTTTACTATTTATGTTTCACACCATAACCCTTAGAGGATTAGGTGTCCAACACAAATACTCCTTTTTAGTCATGGTTTTTTAGAGAAATTTTTGAGGCTCCGGCGAAGGATTTGAAGAAATGGAAAGAATTGTTTCTTAGAAACAATCTCATCTACAAAAACCTATCTCATATTTTACGCCGGTGTTATATTTTTGGAGTTACACATGTCCAATGGTGGCCTAATTTCATAGTTTCTACTGACAGAATTAGGCTCTCTGCACTCGCTACACAAACCATGCCTAGACTATCTCATGTACTCTGGATGATGGCCACTTGTCAGGTTTTAAAGATTCTGGTGTAGGGTAAATTTGGTGTCATATCACCTCCTCAAAAGCTTTCTACATGTCTTTTCTAGAATGATGAAGTTTCCATTGCTGTGCAGCTATTACGCAGGCTTTTGAGCAATCAGAAAAGTAGTCTTTTTTGCTTTTGATATATCAGTCATGGTGAATCAGTTCAAAGAATTTTATAAGTTAATTTGTATTAAAATATATATTTTTTTGCTTTCAAATGGACAAAATATGCTTTATGTTTTATGTTGGAGGAAAATCATTTGAAGAAACAATGGTTTACTATGTTTATTTCAGTTTTGGACAAATCCTCTTTTGGATCGAAGATATAGTGAACCTAAAACTGTTTTGATCATATGTATCAATTATATATTCTGATGAATGAATACAAAAATGGTTGTTGTTGTTGGTTTCACTATCGCTAGAGTTATTGTTAGAGCCTAGATTTACCTCAGGCTGAAAAGGTAAGCTTCTAGGTCCACATCAAACCACGCTCAGCTTAGTAGCTAGCCCTACCAGGTCAGGAGAGGGCTCTTTCCAGGTCAATCTTAGCAAAATATTATCGATGGGGCTTGAGATGAATAAACTAAAAAAAGAAAAAACTGATTTTAGGCTAGGTATGAAGTGCAAGGATTTGATTTGATTTTTTTTGGGGGTTTTGTTGGAATCAAGGGAAAGGCAAATAAGGGTTTGGGGATGAAGGCCAGTTTGGTAGAGTTCTGATTGGGGCAAGAAAGGCAATCATTTTGATGCTTTTATTTGTAAAGATGGAGGGTTCAGACTGGTGAGAAGATGAAAAGGGAAAAAGGGTATCAAGAATCCTCTTCAAACTGAAGAAAACATTGAAAATTAAACAAAACTAAAAGGCAGAGCACAACAAGCTAATGAATTCTACCTTTGCCACTCATTTGTTTAATTTCAGAAGAAAAAGAGAAAGGAAATGGTACACATAAATATCAGTGAACTTATGAATTACATAGAGAAAAACACCATCAAAACACAAAGCCACAAATATCCCAAAAAGTGCTGCAAACCCTGGTCTTTCCTTTGCCAAAAATGCAGAAATCAAATGTACAATGGAGTGCCCAACAATCCCAAGTGTCCAACCCTAAAAATGACGGAGAAATTACATGATATAGAGAATCCTAACTCCTTCCCATGCCTCTAGGGGTCGAGCTCATCATTCTAGGATCTGTTTCAACCATATCTAAACAAGGAACTGAAAAGTAGGTAATGAAACAACTTGCCTCTATATGAAAGGAAACTGATTCATTCACTATCTTTTCAATTTTTAGTGAATGAATCTACATAGATGAGTAACAATGTGCCAAAATTACATGAAATTCATGAATTTATGTCAAGATAAATCAAGAGTTACATGAAAAAGTGAAACTAGTCAAACTAGGTGAAATTCTGAGCTGCTGAGTGAAAAAATATGCCAAATTTCCCTATGCGCCGCGCGTGAAATATGTATGCATAGCACAACTTTTAGGATGATTTTGAGGGCCTTCCCGAAGTCCAAATTGATCTCATGATAGCGCGTTGGAAAGCCCTGGCCATCTAATTTCCAACCCAAGTGAAATTTCTAGATTTGGTGTCCATTTACCCCTCCAAAAATCCAATCTCCCAACACTACTTCCTGTGGGTGCAAAAGGTGGCAGAAAGGTCATTGTTTGGGTGTTTTAGACCCTTTAGGCAACCCAAAACTTGATGAAATCCTTAGTTAATTCATGACCATGCATAAAGTTTCATAAAAAATCTAGAAATGTAAATTTTTCCTCTAGAGGATCTCCCAATTATAAGCGCGCACCAAGTGGCGCTACGCATTGGGCAGGAAAATCTGTTTTGAAGCCAAAAAAATTCAAAATTGACAAAAGTTTCTCAAAATTTGCTGAAATTTGGACTGAAGGTCCATCATCAAGTATCATGCTCAACTAAATAAGCTTCGGCCATGATTCAGAGCCTATCATGCCTTTTGCATCGTTTTAGTGCCCTCCTTAGGCTTGCCTTCAGGATTTTAATCCTCGCTTTGCAAACATGAGTTCGTGTCCAACAATGATTTTTCATGTGCCTGAGCATGTCCTTGTCCTTGTTTGCCTTTGCCAATAGCTTCTCAAGATGAATGTTGATCCTCTCAGGCCAAGTATCTCGATTGGCATTGATCTCTTGCTCAAGCAAAGTGAACTCCACCCTCTGTTTTTGGGCAGCTTGGCAGTTCTCCCAAATGTTTTGTAACTCCATGACTGTATGTTGATCCTCCAATTGTTTGTTTCACTGCTTCAAATGGTTTATGACCCATTGAGCTCTCTGTAACTTTTCGGTCAATGCATCTATCTCGGCCTTCTGCTCCTGAATGATCTCCCTCAGCTTTGAGCTAGGAGAGCTCACATCATTATCAATGAGTATGAAATTAGTGTCTTGGCCTCTTGAAGGGCCCTCATCCTACACAGGCTTCTTGCCTTTGTCCTGTATCTATACCTGTGCTGATGATGATAGCAATGAGACCCCTTCCACCCCAGGTGGAGATAGTACTAGTCGCGTTGTTGCAAACAATCCTCTCACGCCACTCTAAAAGGTGACATATGTTGGCACATTAGTGGTCTCCTCCCCCTGACCTCCATACTGATGTGAAGGTCCACCTGCATCATGGACAACCTCCTGACGAGCTGCTGAAGCTGTGAAGAACTCACAGGAAATGAAGTCTCCCCATGTGATACCCTGCAAGCCAGGCCGATGTACAACAATGATCTTGATGAGTGCATAGTAGTAAATGTTGTTGTACTATTGTTTAGGAGTCTTCTTCTGTACAAGAGTAGTCATCCTCTCAATGTTTTGGCACATGAAATATGGATTCATCATCTTCACCCTCGTGAAATGCATCAATAATATGATATGGTATGCATAGAGGCATGAGAAGCGGCCCTCACAACTGAAGTATCTGATAATGAGTCTCATCAACGATGCATAGGATTCTTTCAAAAACCGGAATGGGAACACCCTGCTGAGCTGTCTCACATAGTTGGGCCTAATGTATGGTTCATAATGTACTCTTTCTACCTGCTATCTTTTGTTCCAATCCTCACCTACATTCGGTATTCCTGTTGCTTGAGAAATGGTCTCTGGTGTCAAGGTGAAATTTACACCAGCAAGAGTTACCTAACCATCATGTAAATGTAAAACATACAATTGAGCCAACTCCTGGTGACGCTGAATTTGAGCAATCATCTCACAATACTAAAATCATCACTGTTGTTGGAAACATGCCATGGCAAGTGTGGAGGCCTGCAATTGAGTCAATGAGGTGTGCTCTTCTCTGACATGTTTTCCACCATTACGAGGCCTCCTCAGTGCATGAAGCTCTGTGGTAGAATCACTGTCTTGTTCATATGAGGACTTAGTGCCTGTCATGATGTTACAAGTTTATGCCAATATGTTTTCTGATCTGTATGATGTGAAAAAAAAAATTGGTGTATTTTCCTCTAATTTCCAAATGTGTGCTAAGTAGGAAGGGAGTGTGGGAAAATAGGGATAGTGGGTAAAGTGGACTGCCAAGTGAAATTAAAATACAATAATACTCACTTGACTGTGTTTTAGGAATGTCGGCTTTGGGGATTTAGAAATTTAGGAGCTTTTTGCAAATGACATGGGATAGTGATGATGATGGGGAATTGTAGGGATTAGAGATAGGGATAATAGGAACGATTGATAAGTGATTTGGGATGTAGAGGAATAGGGGTTAAATTGGAATGATAGGTTTAAAGTGAGGGAAGAAATCAACAAGGTGGAGGGGAAAAGGAGTCTTTAGCACCAAACTGATTTTAAAACACCAAAACCCATCCTAAAGAGTAGTTTTTTACCAAATGGTGGGGTTTATGTTTTCACCACTCGAATTCTTATAACCAATCTTAGAACAACTCCAAACACTTACCAAAGGTAATAGCAAGATGATATACACTTACACGGAGCAACAAAGATTGATCCATTTTGATTTTTTCAGAAGCGATGATGAAATTTTAGCTTGTCGGCCCTGTACGCCGCACGCACAACCACGTGTGCCGCACTGTGTGAGTGTGCCATGTACATTCAAAACAATAGTGCGAATGGTGGCTCTATGCACCGGGACCTCCTGGTGCATCACAACTACCTCCCAACATGCCGCGCAACACTCCAATACATAGTCCCAGCCTCAAACACAAATTTTCGCTCCTCCATGATTTTCCTTTGGGCCTTTGACAACTTCTTGTGTGCAAATGACTTTTGAATGATGAAAATATATTGTATAGTCATGAATTTGATTTTTGTTTTACAAAAACCCACTTTCTTATGTTTTTAACTTGGCATTTTTTACTATTAATACAAACTCTGTTTTTTGTTTCCATTTTGACTTTTTGACTTGAATGATGAAACTTTTGCCAATTTTTGCAGGGATGGTTGGCATTGGATTTTGGAAAAGGATGACCAGGGCTGCGCCTGAAATAATCCATGACTGAAAAACTTTAAAATTTACATATTTATTACAAACAATAAATTTGACGATTTCTTCTTCAAAACAGAGTTTTGAAGAAGAATCATTCTCAAGCATTATTAATAATGAATATTTTGGAATGAAAACATATTAGGAACATCCTCATGTGCCTGCTAGCATCATTGAAGACAAAATTTGTGAAACCCTAGACCTAATGACTGAAATGACTCTTGACTGACCAAAAGACCATCCATAATGACTGTAAAATTGACTGTGATGAACTTTGATGATCAGACACGAACTAGCAACCACATGACATGAGGGAAGTATGGAGACACGACCCTTCCGTCAGAAGATCGATGCTCCTAATGGAATGTGGATGATCAAGATGAATGAGACACCTAAAATGAAATGCAACAAAAGAGGTTTTGATCTCTGACAGAGGGCTGAACAGACTAACTCTAACATTTTGGCTCTAATGGGGATGGTAGCTCCTTGGAGGTGCCAAGAACTACAGATTTCTGGGAGAGTAGGCAGTGCCTTCGTCCATTGGGCTATGGAGTCCATTATTTCGAGAAATCCACACAAGACTCTTGATTCAATTTATTAACTGAAACTTGACTCAAACTAACTCAATTTTGAAACCAAAATGACTAAAAGACTGACTCGACAAACTCAAACCAAAACTGAAATCCTTCTTCAGAATTATAGCCTTCACTTCGGGCTCCAAACTGAAGAGAGACCATAGTACACACTTGCAATGAAATTGAAATAAAACGGTATGTACACTGACGATGTAAATAGTAGAAAACTTCTTAGAAATGGTACTGTTTGAGCAGCCGACCATTGACTAGCCTTCCTGGACAATCTTCCCCGTTCATCTCCTTCAGAAGAAAAGCATTCTGACCCCGATATGCAGCAATTTTTAAGGGACCTTTCCAGATATTTTCGAACATACCGTGGTTACCCTTTTCCTCATTCCTTGCATCCCATTTGAGCACCACTTCCTCCAATTGGAATTTGTCCACCTTTACCTTTCTGTCATAGATTTTTTTAATCCTCTCCTACAGCTTGAATGTGTTTTGGAAAACCTCTTCTCTCGTTTGCTACAAATGAATCATTTTATTTAGTCTTCTCTGCATATGATCTTCTTCACTGTCAGCTTCTTGAAGAAGAAATTATTACCACATCTGTAGCTTGCCAGGTGGGAATTGTTTCGATCCATTTCGTGAAATAATCTATCGTCGTGAGGATCCACCTATGATGAGCTGAAGAAGGAGGATGGATCTCACCAATGTAATCGAAACCCCACTGCTGAAAAGGGGTGCTTATCTCAATAGGATTAAGTGGCAAAGGCTGCAATTTCTGTCTTCCTTCAGAAATTTGACGTTCATGACAGCTTTTGACAGCCTTATACACATCAGCAAAAAGTGTCAGCCAATAATATCCGGCTCTCAAAATCTTGTTGGCCATTGTTTTCCAAAAAAGGTGACCCCCGCAATCTCCTTTATGGAAATCCTCCATGACCTGCTTCGCTTCTTCTTCCACCAAAAAGTTCAACAAAACACCACTGGGATCTTTCTAATAAAGTGCATAATTCAAAATACAAAACTTAGCCGCCTTTAATTTCATAGTTCTACCTTTGTTTCTAGCCATGCCAGATGGTGGTGACAAATTCTGAAGCACATATACAATATTTGAATACCATGCAGAAAGAACAAATATTTCAGATACCCGAATTGACGAACTTTCCTCATTCTCATCAGAAATAGCAACAATCAGATTTATGTCTAAGGCATGCAAATTCGATTCAGCCATTAACTTTGCCATCCCCTATCCTTTGACAAGCTTTTTGGGCTTTATTTCCACATCATACTCCAAAAAATCTACAATCCACTTGCCTCGTCTTCCTTCCGGATCTGTTTTTACTAAAAAATCCTTGATAACAGCATTAGGGACATAACCAAAAATATGAGAATGCAGAATATATACCCAAAAATCTTTCAATGCTTTTACAAGTGCAAGGGCTTGCTTTTCAATGATGTTGTATTTCAAGGCTGAATCTCTTATAGTTCGGCTGAAGAAAGCAATTGGTTTTTCATGCCCATCTCTTTTCTGCATTAATACAGTTGCCATAGTATGCTCCGAAGCAAATGAAAACAATATAAAATCCTGAGTGTAATTCGGATTAATTAAAACCGGAGCTGAAGAAAGAGCCAATTTTACTAAATTGAAAGATTTTACAGCCTCTTCCATCCACTTCACTTGGCTGTCCTTCCTAAGCATGTTTGTAATCTCTCATAGGTGTTCCACAAGATTAGACGCTAAGCGACGTAAAAAATTCATCTTACCATTAAAAGATTGTATCTCCTTCTTGTTCCGGGGAAGGTCAATTTGTTGAATCACTTCTACACATGCTGGATCAATATGAATGCCATCTTTTGAGATAATGTGTCCAAGTAATTTGCCCTCATCCATGGCAAGCAAGCTCTTCTTCGGATTGAGAGAGATACCATATTTCCTACACCGCTGAAACACGATTTTCAGATGATAGAGGTGCTCTTCATCTGACTTCGAGAAAGCAGTCAAGTCATCAAGATAAACAACAAGAAAAATATTTTTTTCATTAGAAAATGCTATATCCATTGCCCACCGAAAGGTTGCGTCAACATTTTTCAGTCTGAAATGCATCTTTGCATAGTGAGAGGTTCCCCACGGAGTGGTGAATGCTGTTTTGTCTTGGTCATACTCATGGACCAGAATTTGGTTATAACCCGAATAACCATCGAGGAGTGACATCCGAGATTCTCCAACTACTCACTGAAGTATGTGATCCATCTTGGGCAATGGATAGTTCTCCTTCAAAGAAAGTTTGTTTAGATTTCTAAAATCAATACACAACGGGATCTCACCTGTTTTCTTGCATACGGGCACCAAGTTTGAAATCCAATCTGAAAATCTGATGGAAACTATGATACCAGCCTTATACAAATGGTTCACTTCCTTCTCAATCGACGGCAGCAACTTTGGATTTATTCTCCTTAGATTTTGATGAAATGGATTTTGATTAGGCTTGAGCGAGATGACATGTTGAATGATACTTGTATCATACGACTTCAAATATAAATAATCCCAAGCAAAAATATCAGTGAAGGAAGATAACAGGCTGATATACTTGGCCTTTACCTGTGGAGGCAATGCTTTTGACAATTTTACCATCCTCAGATTTTCAGCTAATCCAATGTTCACGTCCTCAACTCCTTTTTCTATTGGCTGCAAGCTTGGTTTTTTGGCCACATCATCATGATCGAAGAGCTCCTCTAAAGGGATTAGACCTTTAGGAATGATGTTATCTTTGAGATGAAAAACCTCCATCTGATTTACCTCTATATCCACATCTCCATCATCATATTCCACATCAATAGAAGTGTCCTTTAATTTACCTTTGTTCTGCAGAAATTCATCTATCTCATCATCATATTGAAACACTTGCCAATACCTTTGATTGTCTGAGATAGCTGGGCAGTGTTTGACATGACTCTCAAATTTGTTGGTCGAGTTCATTGACACTTTCATATTACTTTTTGCTGTTGCAAGTGAATCAGCAATGATATTCTGAGCACGAGGAACACAAGTTAAAGTATAATTTGAAAATACTCTCAAAATATCAAGCAATGCATTTCGGTAAGCTCGCATTCTAGGATGTTTTTCTTGGTATTCTCCTTTTACTTGCTTGATCACTAGCTCGGAGTTGCCACACACTGAAATCCTTTTGGCATTCAGCTTTCTAAGAATTTTTAAACCATCAATCAAAGCTTCATACCCGACCTCATTATTTGAACAATAAAAAGCTAGTTTATAAGAGCAGACCCTTACATTGCTAGGCACTTTGTTTGGGGCGAAAACAAGGCTATGAATTCAAATTCCAATACCAGCACCTTCCCTTCCTACTGCACCATCAAAATCCATGACCCACAGGCCCGCTTCATCCTCTTCCAGGTGCTGAAATTCGTTATGTGTTGTTTCTTGTCCTTGTTGTCCATCTTTATGATGTTGTTGACTAGCTGATTTCTCAACAGTATTTTGTCTTTCTTTCCTTAAGATTTCTCTAAAATTTTCAGTGATTTCGGGAACATCTTCTACTTGAACTATTTGGCTATCTACATCATTAACACTATCTGAATACAAAACAAATGACTCTAAATCGATATGTACATAGTTTATTGGATGATTTACTGGTTTCTCCTTGCTAGTGATCATATATTTCATCTTTTGTTCTCGATATAGTTTCCTCATTTGGCCGAACACGAGAATGGTAGCATAGAAGAAATCAAGTTGCATTGTCCCTTTAATCTTGGCTCCCCAAGATCTGGAAAGAAGCAAGCCAAATCTGGGAGGTATATCCACTATGAATACATCCATCAAAACATTTTTGGTTGGAATCTGATCCAAACTGACCACCAAGTCCTTAATAAGACCGATGCACCTTACTCTCCCAGAATCAAAAGAGTAAAGGTCATGGTACTTTCTCGTAATATCCAATCCCAATTTCTCCATGATGGATTTGGGCATGAGATTATGGGAGGCTCCAGAATCAAGCATAGCATTATGCAATACAAATTCATGCACCCTGAGACTAATGTAGAAAGGGGCTACATCACTATCTTGAGTTTGACCTTCCAATGCTGGCCCAAAAATCATCTCAGGACTGTCATCCTCCACATTCACCATATCAGATGATGGATCTAGACTAAAAATTTTGGTGACCTAACCTTTATAATTTCTATTCTTCATCAACTCGGTCAAAGGAATGGATATATTTATCTTGGCAATTTCATTTTCGAAATTAAAAACTGAAACTTTTTCTACCCCTTTCGCTGGAACATCTTTCTTTTCAGGTTTATCCTTTGACCCACTTGACTGATTGGATCTCTCATTTGTTGATAGCGATTTACTGGTGGTAGGATCAGCTATCTCTTTTCCTTTTTTCTGCACATTAGGAGGACCATTCTTTGACGTTGTTGTCTCCTTTCTTTTATGAATTGGGTTCATGGGCACATCTCTATTTCAGAGTGAATATTTTCGCTGTTGAGCTGACAAAGCATTCATGTATCCTCTTAGGTATTCATCGGACTCTTCCTCAAGCACTGCCTCATTTGCCAAAATAAAATTCGCATCCTTTTGCTCAGCTGAATTCTCAAAGTACTCCTCATCCTCAGTGATGAAAATTTGCATATCATCGGGCATGAAGAAATGATTTTCTTCACCAATCACATTTTCCTCTTCATCTGTTTCTGGACCATGTACAAAGTTTTGCTGTAGAGGTGTTTGTACCGGCTGCTGCACTACTTGATCTTCGGCTCGCTGCTCTCTTTGTTTGATTCTATATTGTGGCTGCTGCTGGCCACGAAAGTTAGGATTTCTAACTTGAGGTTCAAGTTTGTCAATTTTCATCCTCTCTAGCATCTGCACCACCTTCCGAAGTACTTGCTGTGATGAGGAAGCCTTTTCCTTTATTGTGACTTTCTTCTCAGCTCTTGCTCTAGCTCTCTTGGCAAGCAAAGTTTCCTCAACACTAACTGCAATCTTCTGCATATCTTCCAAGGTTGCGGAATCTCTCTCCCTTAATTGGTAGGCCATATCAGTATCAAAACTGTTCAGAAATTTAATCAAGGCTAGCCCCACGGGTGGCCTTAGATTATCAAGGATTGCATTATAAACATAATTGAATCTAATGCAATAATCTTGGACAGACTCACCAACGTTCCGCTTGATGTGCTCGTATTCAGCAAGGATTTGAAGAAGATTTTTCTTGACTTCTCGGCGGTCTAAGAATTGTCTTTGTAGATAGACCAATGTAGCAATACTAGCAGTGGGCAAAGCTCTGAACCATTTCCTAACTTCACCACCAAATGTCTATACAAAGATTCTCATTATTACATTTTCAGCATCGGTCTCATGAAGGTCGAAGAAATCTGCCATTATGTCCACATGTTGTTGAGCTATAACACTGTGAGGAGTGCCATCAAACAAATGAATTTTGCTTTGATAATCAGTGGGCATATCATCCAAATTCTGAGGCAACACAAGAGGTGCAAAACGAGAACCCATCGCTCTTGGTGGATTCGGTCTTGGGGAAGTTCGAGGAGTGGGTGCAGCTGATGTATGAGGTGTGTGAGGAGGCGTGTGCGGAGGAGAGGCAAATTTGGATGTCTGAGGAGTAGTAGGGGTAGATGGAGGTGATATTACTACATATTTTTGATCAGAAATAATAGGCTGCACAGGGATGGTGGGAATGAATGGCAGTTCGGTGAGAATGCTTGAGTTGGATGCAATTACGGAAGATCCAAGGGTTGCCGATGCAGTTTCCAGGAAGTTAGCGATATTTGAAGCCATAATTGTAGTCTGGAGCTGTCTCAAAATATAATCCTAAATAGACTTATTAGCCCTTTCAGTTTCTAGATCTGCAAGAAATTCCAGATTTAGGATTGTGGAGCCAACAACACTTTCGGATTTGGTTTCAAACAATGACAAATAAAATTGTTCATCAAAATCAAGCTCTTCAAGATACTCAAAAATCACAGGACATGAATGCGATTTGACTACGGGAATTGTAGAACTCCCTTGACGAAGGATTCTTGGAATAAGATTGGGATTCTCATATACAGGAGGAGGATTTGGATCTGGATTGGCTCTGGTGTATCTTCTGGAAGCTAGTGTGCTATTATTGCCAAGAGATCAAACGAACATTTACAACTTGTTCAGCCTATCAAATCCTAAGCTTATCATTCAAAGCTTAGAATCATCAAATGCACTGGGGTGTTTGCAGGTTAGATTTTACGTTAATAAAACTAGACCGGAGATTGATTGAAGTAGCGTTTATCTACTTGCGCTAATGCAAAGCAAAAGCATTTTGAAGGCTACCTGGCTAATCTTCAGACTCTGTCTGTAGTCTATAAAACAAAAAACACTAACAAACAGATAAAGTTTTCTTCCCTAGCGGAGTCACCACTATGATAGAGCCTAGATTTACCTCAGGTTGAAAAGGTAAATGCTCCCCTAGGGCTTTTGGATTAAACCCTAACAGACTGAAAGTTGTCTATAAAGAGAAACACACATTCACACAGCCATCATGCTATTATAAGCAAATTCTATAGTAAGAGGGGAGTACCTTAGGTCCTACGTTTGAGAAGGTCCTTTAGTGTCCAAACCCTTATTCAAGTCCCTTTCGCTCCTTTGTCCTGCAAAACAACCAATTGCAAAGAACACAGTAGTATATGGACAAAGACTTATAAAGAAATCATCTTCATCTTATAAAGGAAGGTAGTTAGTTATGAACTTTAAACAACCATTCACATATGAATTCCAACATGAATATCATAAACATAAAGAGGATTTATATCAGGAACCAAGACGTGTTTCTTTATTATAGACAAATAAAATGCATAAAAGGAATAATTTTATCTGAGTAACCTTTCGTAGGCTCTAAGAAAAGCTTCCTTCCGGATCCATCCAGCCTCAAGCCTTTAGCAAACTCCTTCCATGCCTCACTCCATGATGTCATAAGTAGTGGATGAACATCAACACACAAGGAAACAAGGGTTTCCTGTACAAATGGGGGAAGTGTAGAAGGCACAAGGGTCTTTAGAACTGGTCAGGGGAAAAATCTCAGTATAATAACCTTTCTCTCTCTTCTCTCCTCCTTTAGGTCTTCCCTTTGAGGTCTTTTTATACCTCTCCCAAAGTAGTTTTTTAGTTGGGAGTTGGTTGGGAATAGTTGGGCCACGGGCACTAACAGGTGATCAACAGGTAAAACCCGCGATCTCCACCCAAAATTAAGGAGTTTATTTTTTTAAGTGTTTTAATACATGTACACAGGTTGGGTATATTCCTACCCACGTATACACCCATTTAACTCAAGGCAATGTCACGTATAAGGGATAAAACACTGTTTTTTAAATTTTGGACCAGGTCTGGAAGGAGGGGTTTCCCTAGACCATGAGTGCAACATCATAAACCATAATAGTGAGATTTGGAGCTATAACAAATGCCCCCTAATACATGAGGTCAGAAGGGGTACATGATGGCCAAAATGTATTAAGCAAGTACATGGAAAGGAAATCTGTCAAAAACCGAGGAGGACTTCACCAGAATTCAGCCTGCCAAGCAACAAAAGGAGATCAGAAAGAAACATTGTCTGAGGTAGGCATACCCATGCTCAGAGAAAGTAAAGCATGTCCGCATGTCAAGTATAAGTGGATCCACTAAGTATACAAGTATAAATTATAGGAAAATACATAATGGATCATCTGATCATGATCGAACAAGTACATGTCTGAATATCACATATAAGACTGTCAATGATGCTGAAAAATGCAACGGATCACTGATATCAAAGACTGATCCCAAAAGGTACCAATTGAACATGATGGAAAAGGATGGTACTACACTCCAAACTTAGGTGCCAGCATATAGGATGTTGCCATGACTGACTGCAACATATAAGGTGAAGTGGTATCAACTAGCAGCAACAAGAGCAACTGTCAAGTGAACCAATAAATGTTGATACAACCTGAGGTCTTCACCGACCACCATGGTACATTTCTACACCATGGGAATAAATGATCTGAAGTCAACCATGTGAGAAATCATTTGATTACCGGTCATTGATGTATACCGTTAACAAACGCAAGACTACTCACCAATAATGATAGTGAGCGTCAAGGTACCAAGTACAATCCAACAAGTGCGAATAGATGAGCTGGAGTCGAACACTTGTAAGAATCTATCGATCAGGAGATAATGATGGTTTCCCGCTGTCGATAGTGAAGGATTTGCCAATAATGACTGCAAACCCCAAGTTACTACCAAATGGACTCTAGATCTTTGGCCCAAAGCAATGAGTCAGAGTTGATAGGGAAAGATCCACTAGAAGGAATGCATTAAGGCATCCTTCATCAATATAGCACGAGTGTAACCCATAGGCCAATAATGTGGAAGGAATCGGACGAAAGATATGTAGTAACCCAACCGAAGTACGTTTCCAGTGTACACAAGATGTGGCTAGCGCACGACAGAAACCCTTTGAACCAACCAATAATGAAAGCTGACACAGAGGCGAGGTATCCACTAATAGGGTCAAATGGAAACCAAGGTACTACACGAATACCAATGTGTGATAATGTAAGCTGATGTCGAACACAAGGGAAACCACTCAATCAAAGACCCATGATACTGATCGATGCTGAGCACAAGGTAACCTATCAATAATGAAAATAGGGCCAGGGTTGAGCTTTAGGCCTGTCCTCAGAGCAAGATGTCATCGTCGATAAGGACAAGACCCGCCAGCAAGAAGTCAATGGAGACCTTCTCAAACTGGAACGAGTAAAGGAACAATATAGTTGATGTGATAATAGACATGACACTGACAACCAGGAATGGCCGACTGAAAAAATGAGTCAAGAGACACCGCAGAGAGGCCGACTCAGGCTAACTTCCCTTGAACAAAAGCATGACTCAATGTGACTATATGGTAGCATATGATGACTCTGTATAAGTTCGTCATGCAGGAGGCATGAACGAACCCTCCATATGATTGGAAGAGATAACCAATTGGTGGAGAACTGACTCAATAACAAGGTTAAGGTGTACCTAAGTCAAACTAAATCCCGCCCAAACGGAGGAGACTTTGTTTTGAGTGCTTTCTTCAAGGGCAACATGACTGACTCTAGCTGCCAATAATAAATAGAAATACTATCCCGTTCCTGCTCTTTTTGGAATATTTAATTTTTTTGTCTTTTTCTGTTAAGCTTGAAAAAGAATAAAAGAATTCTATGGTATAGTGGAAAGAACAAGTGTCGGTGAAACAGATGATCTAGTTCATGGGAATGGAACATTCCTATGCTCAATGTAGGGAGGTGAAAACTAGTCAGTGACACTCAAAGGTACATTCCTTCCACGGGTCAAGGTGTGTCAAGTTGCAGAAGTCAAAGGTATGCAAGGTTGATTTTGCAGTCGTCACGGTCAAAAGTTGGCTTAAACACGAGTCCAAGTGAAGTCGGCTCTAGGCCAAAAGGTGCAAGTGGTCAACATGCAATGCAGTAGTACAACTCAACACAAAGGAGCCTCTAGGGTATAAGGTCGGAACAAAGGGAAGAAGTTAAGAGGAATGAGTCTTCAACGCATAAGTCATGACGAGACTACAAAGGACTCCCGAGCCTACTCAAATTGGAGCAGCATGGGAAACAAATGTCAGTGAGGTGCTAACTACGATGCCCATGTAAAGGATGGCTCTAGCATCGTGTCATGATTTCAAAAATCGACGAGTGAAGATGGCTTCCAAACCATAACACGATGGGGTCGACCCTATGGCAGATATATCGGTGAATGAAGGCTAGTATGCATAATGCAACGGAAAAATGGTGTCGCTAACCTATATGCCAGTGAGAAAATGATACCTACCATGACGGGTCAGCAGTCATGGGACCGTCTCGAAATTCTCGAAAAAACATCCAAAATGTCCTAAAAAACAAACCATTCTCGACATTCCAAGCTCCTAAGTTAAAAGTCACATGAGGCCAAACAAAATAAAATTTTGAAAAA
>APFE031062521.1:0-15926 GCA_000404065.3 Pinus taeda | reverse complement strand
ATAATAGAGTACCCAAGCTGCGGAAGCGAGATTCCGAGTGTGCCGACTAGCACCATCGGTGAACCCAAAATAGACCAAATCATCCATCAACACCTGCCACAATAGACCAAAAAGCCTTGATATCAAAAAAATCTCGATGATACATGTACAAATATACATAATGTACAAAGAAGCCATTACCTAAATTCTACTTAAGCAAAGTACTTCTTTAGGTAGAGCCCCTTTTGGGGCTCGCCCAGCTGGTTTCCCTCAAAATATATTAACTCATACGACCCTTTTTCTAAAACTCATTTAATAATGAAAGGACCGTACCACATAGGCTTAAACTTTCCTTCCCCCAAGGTGTCTTTATCTTGGTCATAGACGAAGACAAGGTCACCTTTAGAAAAGACTGAAGGATGGACAAATTTATCATACTGCATTTTTACCTTTTTCTTATGAGCCTCATTCATCGTGGCGGCATCTCGACGCTGCTCATCGAGATGTTCCAAGTGAAGGAGGCGCTCTTCGAGACATGAAGTCTCTGGAAGGATATCTATAGCTAACTTCAAAGATGGAATTTCATATTCAACCGAAAAGATAGATTCCATCCCATAAACCAACTAAAAAGGTGTAAAACCAGTAGCAGTCTTCACGGAGGTCCGGTATGCCCAAAGAGCCGAATACAACATAACGTGCCAATTGGACTGATTTTTGTCAATTGTTCATTCGAGGATTGTCTTAAGAGTTTTATTGACTGCCTCAACCTATCCATTGGCCTGAGGATAATAAGGAGACGAATGCTCTTTCCAGAAACCTAATTTGAGAGCCAATTTAGACATCAGTTGATTCTGGAAATGACTGCCACGATCAGTGACAATCGCTCTCGGAATACCAAATCTTGAGATAACTTGATTGAAAAGGAACAATTCTGCCGTGTCACTATCGTTTTTATAAGTGGGAATGGCCTCGACCCACTTCGTAAAGTAGTCTACAGGCACAATAATATACCTGTGATTCACTGTTGAAGGCGGATTACAAGTTGTAAAATAAATACCCCACTTAGTGAAAGGACCGACTGTGACAATGGGAAAAAGAGGAGCTGGATGAGCACGCATCTTGCAAGTAAAGATTTGACAAGGGTGACAGTGTTTGACCACTTCCACACAGTCTTTAAAGAGTGAAGGCCAAAAATAGCCATCACGTAAGATGCACTGGGCTGTAGCAAGCCCTGATAGATGACCGCCACAAGCTCCACTGTGGCAATCGTTTAGCACTGACTCTGCTTCCTCCACAGTTAAATAGTGCCGAAGGATTGAATCAACCACTCGACGGTATAAGGTATCATCAATGATAACATAATTTTTAGCTAGGTGACGTAATTTTCGACGTTCATCCTTGGAGAAAGTAGAGGGACACTTTGAAGTCTGGAGATAGACAATGATATCTCCATACCAAGGGTTGAGTGAAGAGATGAGGAATAAATGTTCGGCGAGAAAGCTTTCCTCATAAATAGTATCCTCTCCACAAGGCAGCTCAGGAATTAGCTCACCGAAAACCATGGATTTCTTAGGCTTGGCAGACAAGAACTTGAGATCAAATTCTTGCAAGATGACTATCCATCTATTATATTTGCCCCTAATCACTCGCCTACTAAGGAAAAATTGAAATGGATTGACCGCCGCTAAGACAAAAGGTTTGCGTAGCAGGATATAATGACAGAGCCGCTGGACAGCATGGACAGCTGCCAAGGCCAACTTCTCAACCGAAGAATAGCGAAGTTCAAGACCTATTAAGCCTCGGCTCAAATAATAAATAACATGCTCAGTGAGAGCATCATCCTCTTGAACGAGAACCATACCAATGGTTGATTCTGCTGCAGCGAGATATAAAAGGAAGTCTCTCCCATAATCCGGTGGACTCAAAAGCGGGGTAGAGATTAGTGCTTTTTTCAAAGCATCAAACAATCATTGCGCAAAGTCATCCCATACAAATGGAACTCCTTTCCATAGCAAATGCATGAACCATTTAGTGATCTCAACATAGTTTTCTATAAACCGCCTTAAGAAATTAGCCTTCCCTTGAAGACTCTGAAGTTGTCGAATTGAGGACGAGGGAGGCAACTGAACTATTGCCTCAACCTTGAAGGGATCAGCCCGAATCCCTTAATTTGACACAATGAACCCTAACAACCGACCGGACGTAACCGTGAAAACGCACTTGTTGGGATTCAACCGGATTTTATAAAAACGACATCGCTCGAAAACCATTCTAAGGTGACTAGGGTGATCAGTTCTCTTTCGAGAACGAGCAGCGAGATCATCTAAGTATGCTTCGATGACATGTTTGATGTTGTGGAAAGCATATGACATGGCCCGCTGAAAGGTGGCTCCAGCATTTTTAAGACCAAAAGGCATCTTTCTATATGCAAAGGTACCTGAGGGACATATAAAGGCTATCTTGTGTTGATCTTCAGGATGGATAGAAATCTGATTATAACCAGAAAAACCATCCATGAAGGAAAAAATCTCATTACCCACACACTCGTCGATAATCTGATCAATGAATGGCGTGGGGTAATTATCTTTGGGAAAAGCCTTGTTTAGGTCCCTAAAATTGATGCATACTCAGATTGTTCCTTGCCTTTTATCTACAGGGACTGGATTAGAAACCCAATCAGTAAGAGTAACAGGGTATATAAAACCCGCCTTTAGCAGCTTCTCCACTTCACCTTTGATAGTTGTTTCTTTCCTAGGGTTAACCCGCTGAAGCCTTTGACGAACTGGTTTGGAATTTTCATACGTCTTGATCTCATGTTGAACTATATATGGGTCAATGCCAGGCATTTCTTCATAAGACCAAGCAAATGCATTCCAAAATTCCTTGAACAGGTCAGTGTAAATTTGATTTTCTTCAGGGGAACACTCAATTCTGATGAAGAGATTCTCGATCGTGTTAGGGTTCCTATAGATGTTTATAGTTTTTGTTTTTGAAATCACCAACATATTACCTTCGACACTGTACAAACATCACTAGTACAGAGCTTGGAGAATCTAGATTCTACCTCCTGCAATGGAGGGAGAAAGTATGAACGATGGTGTAAATCTTCCCAAGGTCGATCTATACCCATCATTGCTTCTTCAGAAGGTAAAACTGAATCTAAGTAGTCTAAGGTAGAGGTAGAATCAAGGCTCCAAGCCGGGGCCACATCACCATCTAACTCCTCTTCGGAAAAAGGAGTAGAATGGTCATCTGCAGAGTTGACGATAGACTGATATCTAAGCTCAGCTGCAGATATAGGGAATTCCATTCCATTCCCTTGTCCTTCAACTAATGTGGTCGTAGGCGAAGGCAAGGTCCAAGGGTCTGAAAAATAATGAGTTCGGAAGAACTCTTCTCGAGGAGACTCCTTAGACGATGAAATGGCATTGATTTTAGCGATAGGAGAGGGAAACTCAAAAGTACCCATCAACGAGGAATACATTCCTACTCCTAAATTCTTAGTAGGTGGACAAGGGTTATCCACTAAAGGAACAGTAGAGTCAGAGCTTGCTTGAGGATCAACTGGAAAATAATCCAATTGATCAACTGTAATGATTTTCCCCTCATGAGGAAAGCAAATGACACAAAATAGAGTCGAAACAGTGGCGTCCATTTCATATACCCAGTTCCTTCCTAAGAGGAGATTATAGTCTAGGTTAGAATCTATGACTTCTACTTCAATATTAACAACCTTCCACCCAACACATATAGGAAAGGTCGGGATAATCCCATGTGGCTTATGCGAATGGCCATCGAATGCAGTCAAGACGGTAGGTGAAGGAACAGCCAAAGGCAATCAAATAGCCTTTCAACATGAAATGGACATGACACACGTGGAAGCCCCTTCATCGATAACGGTATGAAAAATGTTAATTTTCTGGTATGTAGAATTTATTTGAAAAGCCATATGATGAGGGAGTCACTTTTTGACATTTAACATGTCGAAAGTGAGCACTAAAGAGTTAGTTGGATCGACTGCCCCAATCGCGGAAAGTAAAGCACTTTGCTGAGCCGGAAACGACTGGAGAACCTCTAAAGCGGACATGGCACACGGATTCTGAGCCAGATCCTCAACAATGGACTAATTCTAGGTAGCCCTAGCATTAGGATTAATAGTCGTGCGTTTAGCAGAACCTTTCGGTATCTGTGGTATAGTCTCAATAGGGGGTCGCTCAATATGAAGGTCGGTATTTCTAGGAACAGTCTTGTCCTTGGAATTTTTGGCTTCACCATAATCATGTGACCGAGTAGCCACATGGATGTTAGAACCCATCATGAAAACATTCGATGATTTTTTCCCTTCCTGGTTTCCCCATGCGAAGGTTCCAGGGTTTGAATTCGCGCCAGCAAGAAGTTGCTGCCCTTGGGAAAATGGGTTGGTTAAAATAGCTTGGGAACTAGAAGTGCCTTGCTGCCCTAACAAGTGCTGAGCGTCTTCAATCTTGGGGCAATGATGAGTTAAATGGTCTCCACTACACAACTTGCATGGAAACTTGACTTTCTTTTTAGACTCATTTCTACCACCACCAGCATTATTGCCAGATTTATTTGCGTCAGGCTTCCCATCCTGGTTCTTTTTCTTACCTCATCCTTTATTTTTCCCATTGGAATTTTGATTTCCTTTGGGGTTATCAAATTGGATGGCATTAATTTAAGAGGTTTGGGAAGCTGAAGGGTTAGACGATGTGACTTGGTTGTTAGAAGCAGTTTGTAAAGACAACTGCTGCAATTGGTTCAACAAGTTCACCGCATTTGTGTCTACCGACCCAACAATACCATCCACGTGGGGACCTAGCTTTGACTTAACTACGTCAACCTTAGACCCAAGAGCATCTGGCAAGTATTTTTGTAGGATCCCAGACTAAGAGTAGATCAATTCTAATTGTTGGGCCCTAAAAATGGCTTGCTCCTCAGAATAGACTCCAGACATGGAGACATCCTTGGAGATCTCAGGTATTAAAGATTTCAAAAACCATTTAGGATGGTACTCTGGAGGGATTTTGGCTTTAATGAGCCTCTTTCTCTGTCTCCATTCCTGAATATGGTTAGAAATGTGAGTTGCCTTATCCTGACGAAAAGTGGCGAGTAGTTTGGTTCCAGCATCATAACGGACACACAACTGAAAATGATTTAAGAAAATATTGGGTAAGTCAGCGAAAGATGTAAAGCTGCCCCCTGGAAACTCTATATACCATTTGGCCGCATTACCAGTCAAGGTGTGTTGAAAGAGTCTCAACCTAATCGAGTCGTCGATAAGGGAGTTGGATGAGCACCACAAATGGAATGTGGTTACATGGTCGCCTGGGTCCTCACCACTCTTCCCTTCGAATTTTGGAATGTCCGAAGGGAGTTTGGTTGGGACCGGAGGCCAAGCCAGACTGTACTTGATCGGATCGTTTCTTAACTTAGTGAGATCTGGCAAGTTCAATGTTGCCAGAAATGGAAGCCTAGGAGGACCTTGGGGATTCCACCCAGACTGGGCAGAACTCCGAAAGTTCTGAAAAGATTGACCTGGATTTTGGAAGGCACCAGGCTACTCGAAGTAACCAGTAGAACCGGCTAAACCAAAAGGCAAGCCTTGTGATCTAGCAAAATTCGGAGTTTGACCAACTCCGACCACATATTCACCATAACCAGCAAAGTTTCCTCCTAAAGGATTATAAGGAGTTGATAACCCCTGATACGAATTCCAAGCCGAAGCTAAGGGAGGAATACTTTGAAATGAGCTAACTATGGTGTACGGCCTATTCCCATGTTGGCCAAAAAATAGATTCCCAGTTCTCGCGCCACTAACCCCAGGGTTAGTACAACCTTGGAAAGGATTGATGCTTTTTCCTATAGAAGAGAAAGGCATGGATCCTATCATCGGGTTGGAATGTGGTATATGACCACTTCCGAAAGGAAAACCCTGGAATGAAGCCAATCCACTCATCATGGATGTGGCGACACCAAACAGAACTGAAGGAATACCTTTTGAATGGGCGCCAAATGGGAAGAATCCATAACCAAAAGCATTGGTTTGGGAATTTCCACTCATGGACAGAATGGAGGTAGACCTAATTAAAGACGTGCTAGCAAAAGATCAGAATAAAGAAGCGGAGGGGATGGAAATAGTTCCTCCCCCTTGTATAGATATTGGAGTCTGCACAGTCGTAGCACTTATAGAAGCCATGCTTCCAGTAGTGGTAATCGATGGTAAGCGCATAGCGTAACCTGGACTTGACGGTCTATGCGTCGGAGTCCCAATGTATTGTAATACGTCTAAATGACTAGATGGTAGGGGAGAATTCAGAGCCACTAATGACTCTGATAGTTCTTCTACCTCTATGTTATTCTCCGCTTGTTAGTGAACTCGAGAAAGAACTGGAGTGTTTCTCTCTTGTTCCGCAGAAGTGCCAGGCCTTGCTTGAATACTAATGACCCTGAGAGGAGGATCAATCCCCGATGCATCAACTGCCATGGAACAAAATCCACTAGTAGAATTACCTCTGCGCGTTCTAGGAGAAGGCTCTAAACATGGTGGTGAAAGACCACGAAGTCTTTGAGACCGTCTAGGTGATTGGTCAACCACTTTGAATTTCTTGTTAAGATCTAACTAAATACTCAAAAAATTGAAAGCTAGGCCAACTAGGAGCATAGAGCACACACTAAAGATAACAGCCAGTCAAACAACTTTCAAGTATTTCCACTCCGGGTGATTAAGACCGGACACCAAAATATGAGAAAGTGAATTAAGGGGCCTTTCGAAGATATTTTGGGATGATGAGGGCCTAGTCCTATCAGCGAAGGTAACAGAGGAAGTTACACTGACCTCCTAACAACAGCCTGTGCTGGTGCAAGCCCCCAAGCTTCGCAACGGTGCCCTCTAGTAGTACTATCAAGAGTGATGAAACATCGAACTCAGGTGCCACGAGATTCCCCTCCACATCCACCTATGTAGATCCCTAGGAGTAGCAACTATGGATACCAACTCGTCGCAGAAGCCAGGCGGAACAGTCATGAGGTAAGTTCAGACAAGTAGGAGAGGGGGTATCTATCTTCCCTGTTTTCACAGACCCTCGTGCATAACTCCTAGATCCGGAGCTTTCCTGGTCTTCCTAATGATATTGGATTTTCACTCGTTATTCAGACTCCTATGTTTGACGTTTAAATGGCCTTGGAGAGTTAACTCTCCACTCGCCTAATCCAAGGCCCTAAAATCCTAAAACTTGTTGGTGTATGTAACTTAAAAGAAAAAACTTTAGTGAATTTTAGTTAGCACTTGATTTTAAAATAGGCTGTTCTTTAAGTCATGGGATAACGGAAGTGAAACTAGTGGTTTTTTTTGACGCAAAAGAAATTAATATAAACCTAACTATATGCACATTCACTTGTTTTCATTTTTCGATGAAGAGCAATTTCTACAGGGTTCGAAGGAACTTCTAATAAAACACAATTTTCTTTTCTTTTCGTTAATTCACACTTCACACTCACAAAAGTTAACAAAGCTATGTATGCCTAAAAAGATATGCAAATCTATCCTAATGCAACAAATATATGCTGATGCAAGATTCAAAACAACTCTAAAAACAAGAAATGAAAGTTGCTTGCTTATCAATTTTTATTTTGCCACTTAAAATGCCTAGATGGAATATGAGATGCTACCATTCATTTCGTCTAAACACTAAAAACAAATTTCAAGACAAACATAAAGCACTTTCATTCACTAAAAGGAAACCAAATGAAACCAAGTTCAAGAAAGCAAAATGAAGTTTTTCAAAGAGTTTTCTTCAAAGCAACAACAAAAGAATCTTTTCAAAAATGCTCTCAACAAAACTGAAACTTTGCGATTGAAAAATACGCAACCAACACTTTTGCAAGTTGACACCACACAATGGATGAACACTCAACAAACATAAATGTGTTTAAAGATGCTCTTTAACAATCAAAAGAAACAATGAAAGCTTTGGCAACAAAGACCAAAAAGGATTAAAAAGACAAATTTCAAGAAAGTATCAATCAACAACTTTCATTAAACAAAGAAGTGGATGGTCACAAAAGGCAGTGTTGTCAAGCAAACAAAAAGTCACCAAAAGCAAGATTCAACACAAAGATTGAGACCAATCTTTCTGCCCTGATGAATCAGAGCAGCCAAGATTCCAACAAGAAATCTTGCGTGCTTTAGCAAAAAATGATGACGCTTGCAACAACAAAAACAAGACCAATACCCCTTACAATCAGAGAGAAATTGGAGCAAGATGCTTGCTGTAAAACAAACAACTAATACTGGAAAATGAATACTTCAAACTGAATCAAACCACCAGACAGACCTTCAGAGACACAAAGATTTAGAAATCTTGAAAATTGCAAGATATATGCGACTGTACTTATGTACAGATTGCGTGTATACGCTACTGATTCTAAGGAAACCTGCGTATACGCGGGTTCGCTTAAAGAAACATGCGTATATATGCTTCTGTAACTAAGAAAAAAAAGTGTATATGAAATATTTCAAGAAAAATAAAAAACAAACTGAAGAAACTGGCAAAACTTAGAATTCAAGAACAGACCACACAACAACAACAAGCAGAGAGCCAACTAAGCCCTGATTGGCTTGAAAAACACCCAAACTAGGAATAACAAGAGTGTTGTCCCCAGCAGAGTCGCCAATTCTGTTGAGGGAAATGCTCCCCTAGGGCTTTTGGGTTGAAACCCTAGCAGACTGAAAGTTGCATATAAAGAGAAACACACATTCACACAACCATTATGCTATTATAAGCAAATTCTATAGTAAGAGGGGCATACCTTAGGTCCTACATTTGAGAAGGTCCTTTAGGGTCCAAACCCTTCTTCAAGTCCCTTTCGTTCCTTTGTCCTGCAAAACAACCAATTCCAAAGAACACCACAGTATATGGACAAAGACTTATAAAGAAATCATCTTCATGTTATAAAGGAAGGTAGTTAGTTATGAACTTTAAACAACCATTCACATATGAATTCCAACATGAATATCATAAACATAAAGAGGATTTATATCAGGAACAAAGACATGTTTCTTTATTATAGACAAATAAAATGCATAAAAGGAATAATTTCATTTGAGTAACCTTTCATAGGCTCCAAGCAAAGCTTCCTTCTGAATCCGTCTAGCCTCAAGCCTTTAGCAAACTCCTTCCATGACTCACTCCATGATGCATAAGTAGTGGATGAACATCAACACACAAGGAAACAAGGGTTTCCTATACAAATGGGGGAAGTGTAGAAGGCATAAGGGTCTTCAGACCTGGTTAGGGGAAAAATCTCAGTATATTAACCTTTCTCTCTCTTCTCTCCTCCTTTAGGCCTTCCCTTTGAGGTCTTTTTATACCTCTTCCAAAGTAGTTTTTTAGTTGGGAGTTGGTTGGGAACAGTTGGGCCACAGGCACTAACAGGTGATCAACAAGTAAAACCCACGATCTCCGCCAAAAATTAAGGAGTTTTATATTTTTTTAAGTGTTTTAATACATATAAGTGGGTTGGGTATATGCCTACCCGCATATACACGCATTTAACTCAGGCCAATGTCACGTATAAGGGATAAAACACTGTTTTTTAAATTTTGGACAAGGTCTAGAAGGAGGGGTTTCCCTAGGCCATGACTGCAACATCACAAACCATAATAGTGAGATTTGGAGCTATAACAGGTAAGCTTCTAGGTCCACATCAAACCACGCTTAGCCTGGTAGCTAGCCCTACCAGGTCAGGAGAGGGCTCTCTCCAAGTCAATCTCAGCAAAAGATAATCGATGTGGCTTGAGATGACTGAACTAAAAAAAAACTGATTTTAGGCTAGGTATGAAGTGCAAGGATTTGATTTGATTTTTTTTTGGGGATTTTGTTGGAATCAAGGGAAAGGCAAATAAGGGTCCGAGGATGAAGGCCAGTTTTGCAGAGTTCTAATTGGGGCAAGAAAGGCAATCATTTTGATGTTTTGATTTGTAAAGATGGAGGGTTCAGACTGGTGAGAATCTGAACAGGGAAAAATGGTATCAAGAATCCTCTTCAAATTGAAGAAAAGATTGAGAATTAAACAAAACTAAAAGGTAGAGCATAGCAAGCTAATGAATTCTACCTTTGCCACTCATTTGTTTAATTTCAGAAGCAAAAGAGAAAGGAAATGGTACACATAAATATCAGTGAAATTACAAATTACATAGAGAAAAACACCATCAAAACACAGAGCCACAAGGATCCCAAAAAGTGTTGCAATCCCTGGTCTTTCCTTTGCCAAAAATGCAGAAATCAAATGTACAATGGAGTGCCCAACAATCCCAAGTGTCCAACCCTGAAAATGATAGAGAAATTACATGATATAGAGAAGCCTAACTCCTTCCCATGCCTCTAGGGTTTGAGCTCATCACTCTAGGAGCTGTTTCAACCATATATAAACAAGGAACTGAAAAATAGGCAAGGAAACAACTTGCCTCTATATGAAAGGAAACTGATTCATTCACTATATTTTGAATTTTTAGTGAATGAATCTACATGGATGCGTAACAATGTTCCAAAATTACATGAAATTCATGAATTTACATCAATATAAATCAAGAGTTACATGAAAAATTGAAACTAATCAAACTAGGCGGAATTCTGAGCTGCTGAGTGAAAAAATAGGCCAAATTTCCCTATGCACCGCGCCTGAAATCTGTATGTGTAGCACAACTTTTAGGCTGATTTTGAGGGCCTTAATGAAGTACAAATTGAGCTCATGATAGCTTGTTAGAAAGCCTTGCCCATTTACTTTCTAACGCAAGTGGAATTTATGGATTTGGTGTCCATTTTCCCCTCCAAAAATTCAATATCCCAACACTGCTTCCTGTGGGTGCAAAAGGTGGTAGAAAGGTAATTTTTTGCGTGTTTTGGACCCTTTAGGATACCAAAACTTGATGAAATCCTTATGCAATTCATGACCATGCATAAATTTTCATAAAAAATCTAGAAATGCAAAGTTTTCCTCCATAGGATCTCCCAATTATAAGTGCGCCAAGTGGCACTACGCGTTGGGTATGAAAATCTGTTTTGAAGCCAAAAAAATTCAAAATTGCCAAACGTTTCTCCAAATTTGCTGAAATTTCGACTAAAGGTCCATCATAAAGTATCATTCTCAACCAAAGAAGCTTTAGCCAAGATTCAGAGCCTATCATGCCTTTTGCATCATTTTAGTGCCCTCCTTAGGCTTGCCTTCAGGATTTTAATCCTCGCTTTGTAAACATGAGTTCGTGCCCAATAATGATTTTTCATGTGCTTGAGCATGTCCTTGTCCTCGCTTTCCTTCACCAACAACTTCTAAAGATGAATTTTGATGCTCTCAATCCAAGACTCCTGATCGGCGTTGATCTCTTTCTCAAGCGAAGTGAACTCCGCCCTCCGTTTTTGGGCAGCTTGGTGGTTCTCTCAAATGTTTTGTAACTCCATGGCTGTATGCTGATCCTCCAACTGTTTGTTTCACTACTCCAAATAGTTTATGACCCATTGAGCTCACATCATCATCAATGAGTATGAAATCAGTGTCTTGGCCTCTTGAATGGCCCTCATCCTGCATAGGCTTCTTGCCTTTGTCCTGTATCTGTACCTGTGCTGTTGATGATGGCAATGAGACCCCTTCCACCCCAGGTGGAGATATCACTCATCAGGCTACTACAAACAATCCTCTCATGCCTCTATGATAGGTGACATATGTCGGCACATTAGTGGTCTCTGCCCCCTGACCTCCATACTGATGTGAAGGTCCACCTGCATCATGGACAACCTCCTGACGAGCTGCTAAAGATGTGAAGAACTCATGGGAAACAAAGTCTCCCCATGTGATACCCTGCAAGCCAAGTTGATGTACAACAATGATCTTGATGAGCGGATAGTGGTAAATTCTATTGTACTGCTATTCAGGAGTCTTCTTTTGTACAAGAGTAGTCATGCTCTTGATGTTTCGGCACATGAAATATGGAATGTTCATCATCTTCACCCTCTAGAAATGCATCAATAATCTGATATGGTATGCATAGAGGCGTGAGAAGCGGCCCTCACAACTGAAGTATGTGATAATGAGTCTCATCAATGGCACATAGGATTCTTTCAAAAATGAGAATGGGAACACCCTGTTGAGCTGTCTCACATAGCTGGGCCTAATGTATGGTTCATAATGTACTCTTTCTAGCTACTATCTTTTGTTCCACTCCTCACCTACATTTGGTATTCCTATTGCTTGAGAAATGGTCTATGGTGTCAAGGTGAAATTTACGCCAGCAAGAGTTACCTGACCATCATGTAAATGTAAAACATACAACCGAGCCAACTCATGGTGATGCTGAATCTGAGCAATCATCTCACAATACTGAAAGCATCACTGTTCTTGGAAACATGCCATGGCAAGTGGGTAGGCCTGTAATTGAGTCAATGAGGTTGGCTCTTCTCTGACATGTTTGCCATCCTTATGAGGCCTCCTCGGTGTATTAAGCTTTGTGGTAGAATCAATGTCTTGTTCATATGATGACTCAATGTCCATCATGATGTTACAAGTTTATGCCAATATGTTTGCTGATCTGTATGAGGTGAAAACAAAAATTTGGTATATTTGCCTCCAATTGCCAAATGTGTGCTAAGTAGGAAGGGAGTGTGGGAAAACAAGGACAGTGGGTAAAGTGGACTGCCAAGTGAAATTAAAATACAATAACAATCACTTGACTGTGTTTTAGGAATGTGGGGTTTGGGGATTTAGAAATTTAGGAGCTTTTTGCAAATGACATGGGAGAGTGATGATGATGGGGAATTATAGGGTTTAGAGATAAGGATAATAGGAACAAGTGATAAGTGATTTTGGATGTAGAGGAATAAGGGATCAATAGGAATGATAGGTTTAAAGTGAGGGAATAAATCAACAAGGTGGAGGGGAAAAGGAGTCTTTAACACCAAACTGATTTTAAAACACCAAAACCCACCGTAAAGAGCAACTTTTTACGAAATGGTGGGGTTTATGTTTTCACCACTCAAATTCTTATAAAGAATCTTAAAACAACTCCAAACGTTGACCAAATGTAATAGAAAGACGATATACACTTACACGAAGCAACAACGATTGAGCCATTTTGATTTTTTCGGAAGCAGTGATGAAATTTTAGCTTGTTGGCCCTATACGCCGTGCGCACAACCCAGTGCACCACGCCATGTGAGTGCACCACGCACGTTCAAAAAAACACTGTGAATGCTGGCTCTATGCGCCATGACCTCTTGGTGCATCGCAACTACCTCCCAACACGTCGTGCAACACTTCAATACACAGTCCCAGCCTCAAACACAAATTTTCGCTCCTCCACGATTTTTCTTTGGGTCTTTGACAACTTCTTGTGCGTAAATGACTTTGAATGATGAAAATATATTGTATAGTCATGAATTTGATTTTTGTTTTGCAAAAACCCACTTTCTTATGTTTTGAACTTGGCACTTTTTACTTTTAATACAAACTCTATTTTTTTTTTCCATTTTGACTTTTTGACTTGAATGATGAAACTTTTGTCAATTTTTGCAAGGATGGTTGGCATTGGATTTAGGCAAAGGATGACCAGGGCTGTGCCTGAAATACTTCATGATTGAAAAACTTTAAAAATTACATATTTATTACAAACAATAAATTTGACAATTTCTTCTTCAAAACAAAGTTTTGAAGAAGAATCATTCTCAAGCATTATTGATAATGAAATTTTTGGAATGAAAACTTATTAGGAACATCCTCATGTGCCTGCTAGCATCATTGAAGAAAAAATTTGCAAAACCCTAGACCTAATGACTGAAATGACTCTTGATTGACCAAAAGACCATCCATAATGACTGTAAAATTGACTATGATGAACTTTGATGATCAGACACGAACCAACAGGTACATGACATGAGGGAAGTATGGAGACAAGACCCTTCCGTTAGAAGATTGATGCTTCTAATGGAATGTGGATGATCCAGCTGAATGAGACACCTAAAATGAAATGCAACAAAAGAGGTTTTGATCTTTGACGGAGGGTTGAACAGACCGACTCTCACAGTTATTACAGTTATGATTATGATTTGGTTTTAATGATCATGCCTAAATGTTGAAGGGGTTCCAGTCAATTTATGGAGATTCTTATGGTATGGATGTTTTCAGAAAAAAAAATTCTCTCTCAGTTTATATGTCACTCTCTTGTCTATTTCCTTCATACTGATTTAAAGGTGTAAGGGACAATTATACTTGAATTCATTTTACATTCTCATGTCTGACTGAACGGGGTATATTTCAGTTGCAAATGAAATATGTGTGCCTTTAAAAGTATTTTATTTTATCCTTGATGGTCATTGATGTGAGTTGTAGTGATAAAATGCCATTATTTCTCCTCTTTTTATAAATGCCTTGATACCCTTACCTTTTTTATACTAGAATTTGTTATTCATTCTGAAGTTGTACTGATTAAGCCTCCATATATGAAGATGGTTGGAAATACATCAACATGTCACAATAGGTTGATCACTATTGCTTCCAATGGTTTTTCATAGAATTCTCTACCACCCCCATTATCAAAACCCAAACAATTTCAGAATTGGTCTCTGTATGCTATAGAGTCAAATCTTTAGTTTTCATTAGTTGAGGGTGCACCCTCTAACTAGAAAGGACCAATTTCTAGGCCAAAGCAGTTTGTGGTTACCTTTGTGGCCCTTTCCTTAGCTTGAATGGATTTACGAAGTGATAACAAAGTGCACTGATGATTTTATTTTTTTATTGAAAGTTATGTTTCCATATTTAGAAATACATTTTTATTTAGTAAAAGAATTTACTTTTATGTATGATGCTGATGTATTTTATATGCCAATCATGTAGCAGAGACATCAGTAGAGGGAGGAGGAGTAGCAAGCAGACCCATACAATATGATACAAACATGGCAGGCCAGAGAAAGGGAGAGGAAGAGGGATTTATACCCTCGCCTTATTATTTCAACGACTCGAGCGCTCTTAAGGAATGTAGGCCTTCTCAAGTACTATGGTTGTTGGCATTATGACATAGATTTGGCACTATGACGCAGGTGTTGTCCTTGATGGAAACTCACTCAGATTACAGATCACACTTCAGACTCATTGAATGAAGAAATAGAGGCATACGCAGGTTCCTCATCGACTAAGTCGCGTGTACATGCGGGTTAGAAGACCAAAAGGAGCGTATAACATACACACGCACTTTCACAGAAGGAAAGGCGCACTCATGTTGGAAATCTAAGTTTTGGTCTGTGGTATTTGGTCCATGGTATTTTGATCCATGGTATTGGTCCGAGGTGTCTGGTCCGAAGTGTTGACCCCAAGTAATTTGTCCAAGGTATTAGTCCTATGTAGTTTTGGTCCATGGTATTGAGTAAGGCCTAAGACTATAAAAGGACGAGAAGATCATTAGGCAAAGGTACTCAAGTATTGAATATTTGATGAAGAGCAAGATCTAGTATATAGGTTATTGGGTTATGGTGCATAGCTGGATCTGAACCAAGGATGAACCTTAGTGCTTGATGAAGGATAAGATCTAATGATGGGTCAAGATCTAAGGCTTGAAGTGAAGTATCGTTATGTGGTTTTGATCTTTTATCTGAATAACTAGCACATGTTGTAGTCTGTAAATATGATGATCTACTGTAACTGAAGTCTAGAATTGTTGTAAAGCTTAAATCATGATTTACAGATCTGTACGCAGGTTCACTTTAGAAAAGGCACATATACACGCTGGTTCTACATATAAAAACAACATATACATCTTAAATTTGATTTTCAGATCTGTACATAGGTTTTCCTTGAGAAAAGAGCGTATGCATGCAAGTTTGACACATGGAAGTAGTTTATACCTCATAAAATATGTTTTAGCTACTTCTGTTTGCTATTGCAGTGTT